>PVLC010048521.1:5000-10742 GCA_004027655.1 Graphiurus murinus
GGGGAAGCCGCGGGCGGCGGGGGGGAGCAGGAGGCGGCCGCCTAATGCAGTTGTCAGTTAATTAGGGGAGAAGGTTATGTCATTAGCGGCGGGATCGATGCAAAGGGAATTAAGCGGCTCTGACAGCACCACCGCCTCGCACTCTGCGCGGGACGCCTGCCGAATTCCGCAAAAATTCGATACGCATTAGCGGACGACGAGCGGTCAGCGGCGGCCCGGGCGCAGCTGACCTGGGGGAGGCCAGCACACAGTGGCCATCGACGTCTAAACCTTCCAACGACTTCTGGTGCTCTTCTCCAGAGCACGCGGCCCAGGTGTCACCGAACCCAGGGCGTCAAGACCAGCTGGATCTCAGGTCTAGCTCGCCCGACCTCGACCTCCCTAGACTGCTTCAATTCAGTCATCTACCCTCCAAGCATCTCCCTCCTGGCATTTATCACAGTGTCGTGGTGATCTGTATAATTT
Organism: Graphiurus murinus; assembly: GCA_004027655.1. Taxonomy (NCBI): domain Eukaryota; kingdom Metazoa; phylum Chordata; class Mammalia; order Rodentia; family Gliridae; genus Graphiurus; species Graphiurus murinus. The sequence continues at coordinate 5,466 of PVLC010048521.1, forward strand.
TTTTTTTTTTCCGTACTGGTAATGGAACCCAGAGGCATTCTATCTCTGAGCTATACCGCTAGCCCTTTTTATTTTGAATCAGGGTCTCTCTAAATTCCTGAGACTTGCCTGGAACCTGCAGTCCTCCTATCTCAACTTCCAAGTACTAGGATTACAGGCGTGTGCACTGTGCACAACTGTCTAACTTTCTGCCCCATGTCTTTCTCCCCACCAGATTGTAAACCCTTGCCCAGTGAGGAGGGGGTCTCCCAAGATTGGGGAGGCTGAGGCAGGAGGAGCTCAAGTTGAAGCCAGCTTGGGCAACTTAGACCCATCTCAAAGATAAAAAATTAAAAGAGCTGGAGATGTAGCTCAGTGGTAAAGCATCCCCAGTTTCAGTCCCTAGTACTAGAAACCACCCCCCCCACACACACACACCACCACCAACAACAACGACAAAAACAGCAACAGCCAGGCATGGTGGTGCACGCTTGTAATCCCAGCATTTGGGAGGCTGAGACCGGAGGATCTGGGTTCATGGCCAGCCTCAGCTATCTAGTGAGGCACTCCACAATTTAGTGAAACTCTTTCAAAATAAAGAATAAAAAATAGGGCTGGGGGTATAGCTCAGAGGCAGAATGCCCCTGACTTCAATCCCCAGTACCACAAAAAAAGAAAAAGAAAAAAAAAAAAAAAGGGTCTTGCTAAGTTGCTAAGGGTCTCACTAAGTTGCTGAGGTCTTCCTAAATTGCTGAGGCTGGCCTTGAATCTGTGATCCTCCCGTCCCATCCCAAGTACTGGGATTACAGGTGTATGCCACCACACCCAGTGCTCCATTTCCTTTCTTTGGCTTCTATACTAGGTGTCCTGCTCTTGCTGATATCTCAGTTGCCTCATTTTCCCTATTACCCAAGTAGCCACAGTGGTAAATTCTCCGTTTGAAGCTGAGCTCAAGGACACACACCTGTAATTTCAGTACTTGGGAGGCTGAGACAGGAGGATCATGCATTTGTGGCCAGCCTTAGCAACTTAGGGAGTCCCTCTGCAACTTAGTGAGAACCTGTTTCAAAACAAAAAATAAAACAGGGCTGGGAATATAGCTTGGAATACACACATACACACACACACACACACACACACACACACAGATACAGCTATATACAGGAATATTGCTTGTTACACACACATAAACACATACACTCATAAGACCAGTTCATAATTGATTATTATTATGTTTTTAAATTTCTACTTTCCATAACTAAAGCATTGTTTACACCTATAAACATAGGTAGTAAAGCATCTACCTGGCAGAATTGTTTGAAGATTAAATGAGCTAATGTACGCCAAACACCTGCAGTGATAGCTGTTCAAATCATAGTCCTTCCCCAACTCCTTTAAGTCCTGGGGGGTTTTTAGTGCCTTCAGTCGTCCAGCCAGGCGATCCTGGCATGTAGAGAACAGCAACTCTGTCTTTCATTCCCTAGTATTCGCCTTATCACAGTGCAGATTCATCTTGCCCACTGGACCAGCGAATGTGAAGTCATAATCAGATGGCTTGCCTGGCAGCTGCAATACACAGAAGATGCGTGCAATGAATGTTAAATCTGACTGAATGCTCCCAAATCAATTGGGCCACCCCCAGAGGCTTGGCTGGCAATTAACGAGAGTGTGAGGTGCTTTTGACACATGCATTCAGAGCCTGATTTGAGCAAAGATGTCTGCTCAACAGTCCCAAGGGCAATTTTCTCCTGATTGAATTGCAACTTTCAATCTTAATGGAAAAGAAGCCAAGTGTAAAAGAGGTAGTTTTCTTCCTGAACCAGAAATTCTTGTGTTTTTCTTTCTGAATTTGGGGACAACTCCTGTTACCTGCAAAGGGACTTCAGAGGCCATAGTTGACTGGGAAGGTACACAGGTTGGGGTGGGAAATGGAAAAAGGAGCTTCCTTCTCCTCCTCCTCCTCTTCCTTCTCCTCTCCTGGTATTGGGGATTGAACCCAGGAGTGCACAACCATGGAGCTACATCCCCAACCTTATTTATTTATTTATTTATTTATTTATTTATTTATTTATTTATTTATTTATTTATTTATAGTACTAGGGATTGAACCCAGGGGCATCCTACCTCCAATCTACCCCCCAGCCCTATTTTATTTTGAAACAGGGTCTCACTAAATTGCTGAGACTGGTCTCAAACTTGCTAGCCTCCCAAGTACTGAGATTACGAGCGTGCACCACCACATCCATCTAGGTTAACTTTTTTTTTTTTTTTTTTTTTTTTTTTGCGGTACTGGGGATTGAACTCAGGGGCATTCTACCTCCAACCTACACCCCCAACCCTATTTTTTATACTTTATTTTGAAACCGGGTCTCGCTAAGTTGTGGAGTGCCTCACTAGGCAGCTGAGGCTGGCCTCGAACCCAGATCCTCCGGTCTCAGCCTCCCGAATGCTAGGATTACAAGCGTGCGCCACCACGCCTGGCTAGGTTAACTATTGATCTAGTCTCATTTTCATGCTGTGTGTGTCTGAGAGAAATAGAGATCCTTTGTAAATCATATGAAGTTTGGGACCCCTGTGTTTGTGTTTGGCACTACATTAGTTTTTCTTTTGAGACAGAGTCTGGCTAAGTTGGTGAGACTGGCCTCCAACTTGTGATTCTTCTGCCTCAGCCTCCTGAGTCGCTGAGATTATAGGTGTGCACCATTGCGCCCAGTAAGAGAAGCTGCTTAAACCACACACTCACAGTGCCTCTGGAGAACCAGGAAACTAGAGTGTGTGGAGGTCTAGACACTGCCCGTGATGACTGAACAATTGTAGATCACAGGCCACTTCTTCAGTCCTCACAGCCCAGAGGCTACAGCTGGGAGTTCCACCCAGGTACTCAGACGCGGCACTTCATCTGAGCCTGTCCTGACTATACACAGGTTGCTGTAGGCTCGGAATAGTCGTGTGTGTGTGTGTGTGTGTGTGTGTGTGTGTGTGTGTGTGTGTGTGTGATACTGGGTATTAAAGCCAGAGGGCATTCTTCCTCTGACCTACGCCCCCTGCCCTATTTTATTTTGAAACAGGGTCTCACTAAATTGTGGAGGGCCTTGCCAAGTTGCTGAGGCTGGCCTCAAACTTGTGATCCTCTTGTTTCAGCCTCCCAAGTACTGGGATTATAGGCTTGCAACACCACCATGCCCGGCTGAAGTTTCTCATCTTTAAGGAAAGAATAATGACTAAGTTGGTGAGGCTGGCCTCCAATTCCTATCAGGTTTGTTACAAAAATTGAATTAGATTGGTGCTAGAGTAAGAGGTTAAAAAATAGTAGCTATTTTTGTTGTTGTTTTGCGCTACTGGGGATTAACCCCAGAGGCATTCTACCTTTGTTTTTTTGTTTTTGTTTTTGTTTTTTCAGTACTGGAGATTAAACTCAGGGGCATTCTACCTCTGAGCTATACCTCCAGCCCTATTTTTTATTCTTTATTTTTGAAACAGGGTCTCACTAAGTTGTGGCGGGCCTCACTAGGTAGCTGAGACTGGCCTCGAACTTGGATCCTCCAGTCTCAGCCTCCCAAATGCTGGGATTACAAGCGTGTGCCACCATGCCCGGTTGGCATTCTACCTTTAAACTATATCCCCCAATCTAATTTTATTTCTTATTTGGAAACAGGATCTCACTAGGTTGATAAGAGTCTTACTACTTGCTGAGGTTGTCCTCCAACCTTCTGCAATCCTCCTGTCTCAAGAGGGACTCCAGATAAAGAAGGAGAATCCTTAGGTGAACAAAGAATTTGACTTAACGGAAGGTGACGGGGGGAGGGCGGACACCCTAATGAGCATGATGTACTTTCGTGAACACATCAAAGTCAATCACTAAACTGACCTTGAGAAGGAGGGAGGAGAAGGGAGTGGGGTGGGAATTGGGGAAGGGTTAAATGAGAAATGTGTGCATGTATGCCTTTACCTTTACCAGCTTGTACCTAACCACCACGTCCAGCTAGTAGTTATTGTTAAAATTGTTCACAAACTTTTCTGCCAGTTAATATTTTGGAACAGCCGGGCGTGGTGGCACATACTTGTAATCCCAGTACTTGGGAGGCTGAGACCGGAGGATCATAGGTTGAAGCCTAGCCTCAGTTGCTTGGGAAGGCTCTCTGTACCTTAGTGAGACCCTGTTTCAAAATAAAGAATAAAAAATAAGGTTGGGGGTGTAGCTTGAAGGTAGAATGCCTCTGGGTTCAATCCCCAGTACCACACACACACACAAAAATTTAGAACAAAATAGGGAGTGTAGTCAACTAGGTCATTACGTATGGTCTTCATAACTCTCCAAGATATGATTTGATTTGTCATTCGTGATTCACTTCTCCAGGAACTGCTCCCATTCACAGTTCCTGCCAAAAAGGCAGACCTGGGTAGCAAAGTTTGTACTATATCCCCTGTCCCCTTGGGAAATGCTTAGCCCAACCTGGACAAACCAGATTCCTCTTCTGGGAACTGAATAATTCAGTTTTGGTGAGTCATATAGACCCCAGAACTACTTCCGCCATTTTGGTGGGTACAGTTGATGGAATAGCTCAGAAAACTGATATGCAGAGGAGGGTCACACAGAGAAATACAAGAGCATTTAGCCTTGGCCCCTGTGAAAATGATACAGCTATTCCAGCTTCGGATGTTCTGACGGTTTTTCAGTTCCAAGAGGTTTAGCTGTGCTAACTGCTAACTCCCTGTCAGTGGAGCCTGTATAAGTTTTATCCACCCACCCATGCTCACCTTTTTATTGAACTCAGGGGTAGGTGAACCCAGGGGTATGCTATCACTGAGCTATATTCCCAGCCCCCAGTACTGGGGGTTGAACCCACAGGCATTTACCTCTGAGTCAAATTCCCAGTCCTATTTTTTTTTTTTTTTTTGCGGTACTGGGGATTGAACTCGGGGGCATTCTATCTCCGAGCTATACCCCCAGCCCTATTTTTATTCTTTATTTTGAAACCGAGTCTCACTAAGTTGCGGAGTGCCTCACTAGGTAGCTGAGGCTGGCCGCGAACCCGGATCCTCCGGTCTCAGCCTCCCGAATGCTGGGATTACAAGCGTGCGCCACCACGCCCAGCTCAGTCCTATTTTTTATTCTTTTATTTTGAAACAGGGTCTCACTAAGTTCCAGAGAACCTCACTAAGTAGCTGAGGCTGGCCTCGAACTCGGATCCTCCAGTCTCAGCCTCCCAAGTACTGGCATTACAAGCATGCGCCACCACATCCGGTTCCCAGCCCTTTTAATTTTAATTTTTTTTTTTTTTTTTTTTTTTGCGGTAC
>PVLC010048522.1:0-10734 GCA_004027655.1 Graphiurus murinus
AAAAAAAAAAAAAAAAAAAAAAATAGGGCTGGGAGCCGGGCGCAGTGGCGCATGCTTGTAATCCCAGTACTTGGGAGGCTGAGACAGAGGATCCGGTTTTGAGGCCAGCCTCAGCTACCTAGTGAGGCCCTCTGCAACTTAGTGAGACCCTGTTTCAAAATAAAGAATAAAAAATAGGGCTGGGGGTATAGCTTGGAGGTAGAATGCCCCCGAGTTCAATCCCCAGTACCGCAAAAAAAAATAATAATAAAAAATAGCCGGGTGTGGTGGCGCACGCTTGTAATCACAGTACTTGGGAGGCTGAGACGGGAGGATCCAGGTTCTCGGTCAGCCTCAGCTACCTAGTGAGGCCCTTAGCAACTTAGTGAGACCCTGTTTCAAAATAAAGAATAAAAAATAGGAGCCGGGCGTGGTGGCGCACGCTTGTAATCCCAGCATTCGGGAGGCTGAGACCGGAGGATCCGGGTTCGCGGCCAGCCTCAGCTACCTAGTGAGGCACTCCGCAGCTTAGTGAGACTGGGTTTCAAAATAAAGAGTAAAAAATAGGGCTGGGGGTGTAGCTCGAAGGTAGAACACCTCTGAGTTCAATCCCCAGTACCGCAAAAAAAAAAAAAAAATAGGGCTGGGGGTGTGGCTTGGAGGTAGAATGCCCCTGGGTTCAATCCCTAGTACCACAAAAAATAAATAATAAAATAAAATAAAAATTAAATGCTAAGGGTACAGGTTGGAGATAAAATAACCCTGAGTTCCATCCCCTATACCCAAAAGGAAAAAAAAAAAAAGGCTGATTCTTCAAGCCTGCCAATGTATGGAGAAATTTGGAAGGTCTGGAGTTTCTTCTCTTTTTTTTTTTTTTAATTGAACCTAGGGGGATTCTACACCCCAGCCCTATTTTTTTTCTTTTAAACAGGGTCTCACTAAGTTGCAGAGGGTCTCACTAGGCTGCTGAGATTCTCTTTGAACCTAAAATCCTCCCGTCTCAGCCTTCCAAGTATTGGGATTGCAGGCTTGTGGATAAATTTTATTAAGGGAAACCTTCCAGCCAGTAAAAAGACCAAAAAGAAATTTACAAAAGGAATGAGCTGGGTGTGGTGGTGCACTCCTGAAATCCCAGCTACTCAGAGGCTAAGCAGGGAGCAATCAGGAGTTCAGAGCCAACCTGGGCGACTGGACCAGGCCCCATCTCAAAACACACACACAGCCGGGCGTGGTGGCACATGCTTGTAATACTAGTACTTGGAGGCTGAGACTGGAGGATCACAGGTTCAAGGCCAGCCTCAGCAATTTAGTGAGGCTCTCAGCAACCTAGTGAGACCTTGTTTCCAAATAAGAAATAAAATCTTATTTTATTTCTTAAAATATAGCTCGGAGGTAGAATGCCTCTGGGTTCAATTCCCAGTACCAAAAACAAAACAAAACAAAACAAAAAAAACACACACACGCATGACAAAAGAAATCGAATAAGGAAGTGTCTTTTGCCAAGACCTGAATTTCAAAATCCAGGGGCTTGGAGGGAGAGGGAAAGGCAGGAACTCAACTTCCTGAATAGCTAAGGTTCCAGAAAGTGACCTTTCCATCACCCAGGATGAGGGGGGCCACCGATGCACCTACCGGCTGCAACCTACTTACAGATGCACCATCTTTTAACTTCCTGCCTTGTAAGATAATATTCTCCCCATTTTTTAGATGAAGAAACTGAGGTTTGGAGTCTGACTTCAAAGCCCTGCTTTCTCAGTGCCCTTCTTTACAAGCATATGGCGGTGGTCTGCTGAGCTGCTGCTAACCATCAGCTGCATCATCTACAAGTCTTGGGGAAGGGGGAATGAAAGCCTGCTAATGAGGCAGAACTGAACTGAAGAGCCCCCAAGGATAAAGGAAGCAGATGCTGGGACCAGACTGCAGGAGTCTCCTACATGTAGAGCCGGGACGCGCCCGGCCCCAGGTGCCTGCTAGAAATGCTGCCTGTGAGCCCGGCAGTAGCGTGGCTGCCCCGGCTCTGGGAGGCCACTAAGCCTGCGGCACTAACCATCAGGAGGCTCAGCCCCTCTCACTGTCCCGTGGGGGTGAGGGGCGGGAGGCTTGTTGTCTGGCGCCAAGAGAGAACAAAAGGCTTATTCACTGGCTTGGCTCCTCTGCAAGGGGGTGGAGTGGTGTGGACTTACTGTTTCTCCCTCCCCCTTATCAGAAAATAAACTCTCTTTGGAGCTACTGCAGACACTGCACTTACAGCTGGACAGGGAGCTGCCCAGTAGCAGACTGACCCTCTGAACTCCTGGACAAGACCAAGACCCAGCCAGAATGAGTGTCCATCCAGCTCCACCTGCAGTCCTTCCTCCCGAGGGGAGGAAGCCTGGAGCCTGTCCAGCCAGGGAAAGCTCCAGCCCCATGTCCAAAGCTTGAGGCTTGCTCCAAGGCCCAGAGAGCAGGGCCGGCTGGGGCGGGCGTGGAGGGAGCCCCACCTGCTCTGGCCTCCTCTCCCATGCTGATGCTCCTGCAGGAGGCAGGGAGCATAAAGTTTTTTGGTTGTTTGTTTTTATGATACTAGAGATTGAACCCAGAGGCAAACTACCTCCAAGCCATATCCCTTCAGTCCTTTGGAAAATTGTTTTGTTGTTGTTTTGTTTTGGTTCTTAGGGATAAAACCCTAGGGCATTCTACTTCTGAACTACACCTCCAGCACTATTTTATTTTTTATTCTGAAACTGGGTCTCACTAAATACTGCAGCTGGCCTCAAACCTGTGATCCTCTTGTCTCAGGCTCCCAAGTACTGGGTTAATTTTTTTTTTTTTTTTTTTGCGGTGCTGGGGATTGAACTCAGGGGCATTCTATCTCCAAGCTACACCCCCAGCCTATTTTTTTTCTTTTTTTTTTTTTTTTTGCGGTACTGGGGATTGAACTCAGGGACATTCTACCTCTGAGCTATACCCCCAGCCCTATTTTTTATTCTTTATTTTGAAACAGGATCTCACTAAGTTGTGAGGGCCTCACTAGGTAGCTGAGGCTAGCCTCGAACCCAGATCCTCCAGTCTCAGCCTCCCAGATGCTGGGATTACAAGTGTGTGCTACCACGCCCGGCTAAATTTTTTGTTTATTATTGTGAGCCACTGCTATTTTCCCAGAGAGAAGCAGTGCTGGGCCACCCTGTTGCCCAGGACAAGTTTTCCAAAGGCTAGTAGGGGTTATAAACACCAAATGTATGACCAGACGACACTCATTCTGTCCTCACAACAGGCCTATGTCATATCTACCATGATCTGTTTCAGAAATCAAAGAGGTTACATCACCTGTCCAAGCAAAATAGCAGAGCTGAGATTTGCTGGTTTTGTTTTTTTGAGTTTTTTTTTTTTTTTTTGGTGGTGGTGGTGGTACTTGGAGGGGCATTCTACCTCCAAGTTACCCATTACACCCCAACCCTATTTCCTTTTTAATTTTTTTGTTTGGAAACAGTGTCTCTCTAGGTTGCTAAGAGTCTGGCTACTTGCTGAGGCTAGCCTCGAATCTGCAATCCTCCTTTCTCAGCCTTCTAACTACTGGGATTACAGGCCTGCACCACCATGGCAGGCCAGAGATGGGATTTGAATCCAGCACTGCCTGTGGCCACCAAAAGGGAATATTGTCCTTTTAGGAAGTATTCAGCTGGGAGGATCATATCTAATTCCCTGCCCCTATTTTTTTTTTTTTTTTTTTTTTGCGGTACTGGGGATTGAATTCAGGGGCATTCTACCCCCAAGCTACACCCCCAGCCCTATTTTTTATTCTTTATTTTGAAACCGAGTCTCACTAAGTTGCAGAGTGCCTCACTAGGTAGCTGAGGCTGGCCGAGAACCCGGATCCTCCGGTCTCAGCCTTCCGAATGCTGGGATTACAAGCCTGCGCCACCATGCCCAGCTCCCCTGCCCCTATTTTACATATGAATAACAGAGGCTGAGAAGGTAAATAACCTGCCCAGATTCTATCTAGAATTGGTGACGGTTCCAAAACTATATCTTGGTTCTTTTTCTAAACCCAGCTATTTCTCAGAAAATTTCTATTTTCCTTACTGTTCTTTACAATTCAAAGCAAATTTACATGAAGCTACTAGGCCTCAATGGTGTTTTTTGTTGTTGTTGTTGTTGTTTTAAAGATACTGATCATCTCTTTTTTGTGTGTGGTACTGGGGATTGAACCCAGGGGTGTCCTATCTCTGAGTAGGACATTTTATTTTTTTATTTGAAAGAGAGTCTTGAGCCAGGAGTAGTGGCGCACACTTGTAATCCCAGCATTTGGGAGGATGAGACTGGAGGATCCGGGTTCGCGGCCAGCCTCAGCTACCTAGTGAGGCACTCCACAACTTAGTGAGACCCTGTTTCAAAATAAAGAATAAAAAATAGGGCTGGAGGTATAGCTCGGAGGTAGAATGCCCCTGAGTTCAATCCCCAGTACCGCAAAAGAAAAAAAAAGAGTCTTGCTAAGTTACTGCACATTGACCTCCAACCTGCAATCCTCCTGTTTCAGCTCCCTGAATACTGGGATTACAGGTGTATGCCACCACACTGGGCTAGAAATACTAACAATCTTTCTTCTTTCTTTTTATTTTCTTGGTACAAGGGATTGAAATTGAACCCAGGGGCATTCTACTACTTTTTTTTTTTTTTTTTGCGGTACTGGAGATTGAACCCAGGGGCATTCTACCTCTGAGCTATACCTCCAGCCCTATTTTTTTTTTTTTTTATTCTTTATTTTGAAACAGGGTTTCACTAAGTTGCAGAGAGCCTCACTAAGTAGCTGAGGCTGGTCTTGAACCTGCAATCCTCCTGTCTCAGCCTCCAAGTACTGGGATTACAAGCATGTGCCACCACGCCCGGCAGGGCATACTACACTGAGTGACATCCCCAGCCCTATTTTATTTTTTGTTTTGAAACAGAGTCTTGCTAGGTTACTAAGAGTTTTTGGTACATTGCTGAGGCTGTCCTTGAACCTGTGCTCTTCCTATCTCAGACTCAAAAGTACTGAGATTACAGGCATGCACTACCATGCCCAACTTTCTGATAATCTTTAGGCATACTTTACTGGCTATGCAGCTTGGACGTGGTACTTAACCCTTCTAGGTCTAAGCTCTTCCCTGTAAAACAGTATATTAGTACTATTAAGGTGGTCATGAGACTTAGGCAAGATCATCAGGGAAAAGCATACAATGTCTTACTAAGAAGAAATGAAATAAACCAGGCACAGTGAGGCTGAGGCTGGAAGCTTGCAGGTTCAAGGCCAACCTCAGCAAGTCAGTGAGACCCTCAATAGCTTAGCAAGACCTGTCTCAAAATACAAAGTCGGGCATAGTCATACACGCCTGCAATCCCAGTACTTGGGAGGTTGAGGCAGGAGGATTGTAGGGCCGCAATCAGTCTCAGCAATTTAGCAAGATGCTCAGCAACCTAGCAAGACCCTGTTTTGAAATAAAAAGGGCTAGCCAGACTTGGTGGTACACACATGTAATTCCAGTACTTGGGAGGCTGAGACAGAAGGATCACAGGTTCCAGGACAGCCTCAGCAGGTAGTGAGACTCTCATCAACCTAGGGAGACCCTGTTCAAAATTTTTAAAAAAATAGGACTGCAGGTGTAGTTCAGAGGCAGAATGCCCGAGTTCCATCCCTAGTACCACAAAAAAATAAAATAAAAAGGCTGGGGTATAAGTCAGAATGCCCCTGGGTTTGATCCCCAGTACCACACACACACACACAAAAATAATATTTAAAATAAAATAAATGGCTACAGGTATAGCTAGGAGATAGAATGCCTCTAGGTTCAATCTCTAGTAACAAAAAAAAAGAGCATGAAATAAAGCCGGGTGTGGGCCAGGTGTGGTGGCGCATGCTTGTAATCCCAGTACTTTGGGAGGCTGAGACAGGAGGATCCAGGTTCGTGGTCAGCCTCAGCTACTTCGTGAGGCCTTCCACAACTTAGTGAGACCCTGTTTCAAAATAAATAAAAAATAGGACTCGGAGAGCCGGGCATAGTGGCCCACGCTTGTAATCCCAGCATTTGGGAGGCTGAGACCAGAGGATCCAGGTTCGAGGCCAGCCTCAGCTAGTTAGTGAGGGACTCTGCAACTTAGTGAGACCCTGTTTCAAAAATAAAGAATAAAAAATAGGGCTGGGGGTATACCTCGGAGGTAGAATGCCCCTGAGTTCAATCCCCAGTACTGTAAAAAAAAAAAAAAAAAATAGGACTGGGGGTGTAGCTTGGAGGTAGAATGTCCCTGGGTTCAATCCCCAGTGCCGAAAAAAAAAAAGCTGGTGTGGTGCCACACACTTATAATCCCAGTACTTGGAGGCTGAGATCAGAGGATCTGGGTCCACGGCCAGCCTCAGCTACTTAGTGAGGCCCTCCGCAATTTAGTGAGACCATGTTTCAAAATAAAGAAAAAAATAGGACTGGGGTGTGTGTGTGTGGCTTGGAGGTAGAATGCCTCTGGGTTCCATCCCTAGTACCGCAAAAAAAACCATGAAATGTTGGCTGCTCTTGTGATTATTATCTGACTGGAGTCCTCCTGCTTACGAGTAATACTTGCTGGTAGCCGAGTAATACTTGCTGGTAGCCGTGGGCGGATGGGTGGAGAGGTGCATCCCCTGAGTGACCCAGGACACCCAGGGTCACTCCCTACAGCTCTTCCGGGGACACCCTGTTGCACTGTGGGGAGGACTGGGGCTGAGCTTGTTTCCACCCACATGTGGTTTCCTCCTGTACAGTCTGTTCTCCGAGCACATCTGCTAAGGAAAGGGGTGGCCTGCTGGTTAGTTACAAGAAGGCTGGTGGCAGGGTGCCTCTCAAGCTTAAAGGAAAGTAAACTATGCCGAAGGGCAGCCTCGTGACAGCCTTGTGACACCTCGTGACAGCACCACAAAAAAATAAAATAAAATAAAAAATAAAAAGGGGTGGAGGTGTAGCTCGGAGGTAGAATACCCCTGGGCTCAATCCCCAGTACCAAAAAAAAAAAAAGAACAAACATTTGTCAGCTCAAGCACCTAGAAGGCCTGGAAACTGTCACAGGATTGGAGCACAGCCAAATGCTGTCCAGGAGCTGAAGGAGGAGGAACTGTTTCAAGGACTAAGCTCAGCCAGCATGGTTTGGGTCTGACTCTGAATGTGGTACTAGGAATTGAGCCCAGGGGTATCCTACCTCTGAGCTATACCCCCAGACCCACTTTTCATTCTTTATTTGAAACAGAGTCTCACTAAATTGCAAAGGGCCTCACGAAGTAGCTGGGCTGTGAATTTGCAATCCTCCTGTCTCAGCCTCCCAAGTACTGGGATTACAAGCATGTGTCACGAGTCTCACTACTTGCTGAGGCTGTCCTGGAACCTGTGCTCCTCCTGTCTCAGCCTCCCAAGTACTAGGACTAGAAGTGTATGCTACCATGGCTGGCCCTACTTCCTGTAACTCTGAAATGAACAAGCAGGTATTCCTGGGCCTGTCATGTCAACCACCCCATTCTGCACCACAGCTCAGTCCGGGAGTCAGGAAGCCCTCTCAGGTCAACACTTCCTCCCTCTGGACCTCTGTTTCCCAAATCACAGAAAATCAGAGAAAGAGCACTAACTCATTCAGTACCTGTGTGTGCGCGCGCGCGTGCGTGGGTGTGTGTGTGCGCGCGCGTGCGTGGGTGTGTGTGTGTGTAAGCACGCATGCTAGGGATCAAGCCTACAGGCATTCTAACTCTGAGCTATACTCCCAGCCCTTTCTATTTTTTGTTTTGAATCAGGCTCTTGATAGGTTGCTAAGGCTGACCTGGAACCTGTAATTCTCCTGTCTCAGCTTCCCAAGTACTGAGATTAAAGGAGTACGCCACCACTCACCCCCCAGTTAAATACCCACGTTTCGTTTATTTTTTGGTGATACTGGGGATGGAACCTAGAGGTCTTCTACCTCTGGTCTATACCCCCCAGCCCTTTTTATTTTTTATTTGGAAACAGGGTCTTGCTAAATTTCTGAGAGCCTAAGTTGCTGAGGCTAGCTTCAAACCTGTGATGCTCCTGTCTCACTCTACCAAATACTAGGAACACAGGCATGCACCACCATGTCCAGCTTAGTACCCACATTTCATAGAAAAGGAAAACAGCTGTCGTTCACTGACCATTTACTATATGGGTCTCCCTGAGCTAAGCAGGCACATGCCCTAGCCCCACGGCAGCACTCTGGGTAGGAAGCAGAAACACTTGCCCAGAATTACAGAGATAGCGATTACCAGCTCCACCAAATGCTAGATCGGTAACCTCAGGCAAGGCACTTCAGCTCTCTAGCCTCCACTTCCTCATCTGTAAACTGGGGATAATAGCATAAAATCATAAAAGTGATTGTGAGCCAAGTGCAATGGCACACTTCTGTAATCCCAGCCAGCCTCGGCAACTTAGCAAGGCTGAGACAGGAGGATAGCAGGTTCTATGAGGCAATTTAGTGAGACCCTGTTTCAAAACAAAAAATTAGCCAGGCATGGTGGCGCATGCTTGTAATCCCAGTACTTGGGAGGCTGAAATAGGAGGATCACAGGTTCAAGGACAGTCTCAGCAAGTAGTGAGATTCTCATCAACCTAGCGAGACCTTGTTTCAAAATAAAAATAAAATAGACCTGGGGTATAGCTCAGAGGTAGAATGCCCCTGAGTACAATCCTGAGTACAGCAAAAATAAATAAATAATAAAATAGAGCTGGGGGTGTAAATCAGAGGTAGGATGCCCCTGGGTTCCATCCCCAGTACCACACACACAAAAAAATTAAGCTGAGCCGGGCGTGGTGGCACACGCTTGTAATCCCAGCATTCGGGAGGCTGAGACCGGAGGATCCAGGTTCGAGGCCAGCCTCAGCTACCTAGTGAGGCACAACGCAACTTAGTGAGACTCAGTTTCAAAATAAAGAATAAAAAATAGGGGTGGGGGTATAGCTCGGAGGTAGAATGCCCCTGAGTTCAATCCCCAGTACCGGGAAAAAAAAAAAAAAAATAGGGCTGGGGGTATAGCTCAGAGGTAGAATGCCCCTGAGTTCAATCCCCAGTGCAGCAAAAAAAAAAGTATATATAATGCCGGGTGATCCACTAGGGCAATGTGCTCAGTTGTGTCTCTCGTGACTGGAAAATGTGGGCTGGGCGTGGTAGAGCACACCTATAATCCCAGCATTTGGGAGGCTGAGACCGGAGGATCTGGGTTCGAGGCCAGCCTCAGCTACCTAGTGAGGCACTCCGAAACTTAATGAGACCCTGTTTCAAAATAAAGAATAAAAAATAGGGCCGAGGGTATAGCTCGGAGGTAGAACGCCCGAGTTCAATCCCCAGTACTGCAAAAAAAGAAAATGTGGGCTACTGTGTCACCTGCCTAAGAGGATGGCTTTCGGAAGAGCTAGTCATATCCCCTGATTTTGCCCAAGAACAGCAAATAGTTTTCCAGAGTCAGCCACTACTGCAAAAATGACTGCGACTCTGATGAAAGCACACCACTGGTGTTGAGAGCTCTTTCAGGAGACCTTTCAAAACGTGCCGCAGCTCTTGTCCCTGAGTTCCCAGGTGGGCCCTTCTTTATATTCTCAGATGTGGTGAGGAGAAGCAAAGAGCAAAGAAATTCTCTTGTGTGTGTGTATGGGAAGGGGGGTGGGTGGAGGTACCGGGGATTGAACCCAGGGGCGTTCTGCTTCTGAGCGAAACCCCCAGCTCTATTTTTTATTCTTTTTTTTTTTCGGTACTGGGGATTGAACTCAGGGGCATTCTACCTCCGAGCTACACCCCCAGCCCTATTTTTTATTCTTTATTTTGAAACCGAGTCTCACTAAGTTGCGGAGTGCCTCACTAGGTAGCTGAGGCTGGCCGAGAACCCAGATCCTCCGGTCTCAGCCTCCCGAATGCTGGGATTACAAGCGTGCGCCACCACGCCCAGCTCTATTTTTTATTCTTTATTTTGAGACAGGGTCTCACTAAGTTGCTGACGCTGTCCTCAAACCTGCAATCCTCCTATCTCAGCTTCCCAAATACTGGGATTACAAGCATGCACCATCACTCCCAGCTGAGATTTTTTTTCTTCTTTTTTGTTTTGTTTTGTTGGGTTTTTGTTTGTTTTTGGTGCTAGAGATCAAACCCAGTGCTCGGCATGTGCCCCAGATTCTCTTCTCCAACCCCCCCCCCCATACTAATGATTGAATACAGAGGCATTCATTCTACCTCCAAGGTACACACTCAGGTTTGTTTTGTTTTGTTTTGTTTTAATTATAAAACAGGGTCTCACTAAGTTACTGAGGCTTTCACTAAATTTCTGAGTCTGGGCTAAAACCTGAGATCCTCTAGTCTTTACCTCCCAAGTACTGGGATTACAGGTGTGCCCCACCATCCCTGGCTCCTCCTCACTTTTTTCTTTCTACTCTCAAAAATATTCCACTGCTAGCCGGGCGTGGTGGCGCACGCTTGTAATCCCAGCATTCGGGAGGCTGAGACCGGAGGATCCGGGTTCGAGGCCAGCCTCAGCTACCTAGTGAGGCACTCCGCAATTTAGTGAGACCCTGTTTCAAAAATAAAAGAATAAGCCGGGCGTGGTGGCGCACGCTTGTAATCCCAGCATTCGGGAGGCTGAGACTGGAGGATCCGGGTTCGCGGCCAGCCTCAGCTACCTAGTGAGGCACTCCGCAACTTAGTGAGACTCGGTTTCAAAATAAAGAATAAAAAATAGGGCTGGGGGTATAGCTCGGAGGTAGAACGCCCCTGAGTTCAATCCCTGGTACC
>PVLC010048523.1:0-10734 GCA_004027655.1 Graphiurus murinus
CGGTACTAGGGGTGGAACCCAGAGGCATTCTACCTCCGAGCTACATCCCCAGTCCTATTTTTTATTCTTTATTTTGAAACAGGGTCTCACTAAGTTGCTGAGTGCCTCACTAGGTAGCTGAGGCTGGCCTCGAACCCGGATCCTCCGGTCTCAGCCTCCCAAGTACTGGGATTACAAGCATGCGCCACCACGCCCGGCTGAAAGAATTCTTGATAAACAGTTGGATCAAGCTGACTGTGGTGGTGCATGCCTGTAATTCCAGTACTTGGAAGGCTGAGAAGGCAGATCTCAGGTTTGATGACAGCCTCAGCAACTTAGTGAGGCTCCCAGCAACCTACTGAGACTTTGTTTCAAAGCAAAAAATAAAAAGGGCTGGAGGTGTAGCTCAGAGGTAGAACACTTCTGGGTTTAATCCCTAGAAACACACACACACAGCTGGATCATAAGCTGGGTGTGGTAGTGGTGGCACAGGCCTGTAAACCTAGCAACTGGAAATGCTGAGGCAGAAAGATCGCAAGTTCAAGGCAACTTAAGAAGACCCTGTCTCAGCCGGGCGTGGTGGCGCACGCTTGTAATTCCAGCATTTGGGAGGCTGAGACCGGAGGATCCGGGTTCGTGGCCAGCCTCAGCTACCTAGTGAGGCACTCCGCAACTTAGTGAGACTCGGTTTCAAAATAAAGAATAAAAAATAGGGCTGTGGGTATAGCTCGGAGGTAGAATGCCCCTGAGTTCAATCCCCAGTACCGAAAAAAAAAAAAAAAAAAAAAAAAAAAAAAAAAAAAAAGAAGACCCTGTCTCAAAATAAAATAAAAAGGGCTGGGGATGTAGCTCAGCAGTAGAATGCTTTTCTAGCATGTGTGAGGCCCTGGGTTTGATTCCTAGTACCCAGGGGGAAAAAAAGTTGAATCATAAGGACAAGATAGGAAAATTAGAAGATCAACTTAGAAAATTCAACATCTGGGTAACAGGAATTGAAAGAAAGGAGAAGTAAACCAAGGAAATTATCGAGTAAGCCAAGGGAAATTATCAAGGAAAAATTCAAGAAAGTTTTCTAGAAACAAAGGGCATGAGTTTCACGGTGAAAAGGGTCACCAAGTGTCCATGACAGACTCAGCAACCGAGTGAGGTCACAAAGTTTCAAAATAGTAGACAAAGAGAGGAGTTCCTAAAGCATCTATAGACAACATAGATCACAGCCAAAGGATTAGGATCTACTGGCATTGTACTTCACAAGATCAACATTAGAAGAAAAACACAATAGTTTGAAGTTCTGCAGGAAAATGACTTCTAAGCTATTTTTTTTTTATAAAGTGTAAGAGCAGAATAAAGACATTTCAGATGGGTGTGGTGGCACACACCTATAATCCCAGTACTTGGGAGACTGAGACAGGAGGATCGCAAGTTCGAGTATAGCCTCAGCAAGTAGTGAGACTTTCATCAACCTAGTGAGTCCCTATTTCAAAATAAAAATAAGAAACAGGGCTGAGGGTATAGCGTGGATGTAGAATACTCCCAGGTTCAACCACTAGTACCAAAAAATAAAATAAAAGGAGCAGTAGCATTTCAGATATCCATTCTGTGATCTGCAACAGACATCACAGAGGCAGAAGAAAATCTCGTTTTACTTCAGGTAATACAAGTCTTTGAAATGAAGGCTCTGTTATTTTTCAAGACTGGAAAGATATCACAGTGTTGATTTTATATATAAAATGTGGTCCGTTCCAGTCTACTCTAGTGAAATAATTGGAGAATAGTTCATTTTGACTTCATGGCAAAATCGCCCATATTTTGAGTGGGTTAACTTGTCACCTTCTTCACAAACCACATGGCCATTTGCAACATCTAATAAACTCTACAGCCTCTCATGGTTCTGACCTCATGGCAGATAGCATCTTCTGCAATTAGTTAGCTTTATAAGATGTCAGTATTTTATAAATATCCTCAGCAGATAGCTTTGAATAGACCTGATAAACATTTTCATTTCTCTTGAGAAGATCATGAACATTGTAAAGAGGCAAGCTTATCACCATCCATCCAGTGCATAATTTTTTATTTTATTTTATTTTTTTGCGGTACTGGGGATTGAACTCAGGGGGCATTCTACCTTCGAGCTATACCCCCAGCCCTATTTTTTATTCTTTATTTGAAAACAGGGTCTCACTAAGTTGCGGAGTGCCTCACTAGGTAGCTGAGGCTGGCCATGAACCCGGATCCTCCAGTCTCAGCCTCCCAAATGCTGGGATTACAAGTGTGCGCCACCACACCCAGATCAGTGCATAATTTAATCATGCCCATTAACTGTGGACTCCCTGCAAACACAGCTGCAATGGGAGCTTGCCTTTTTATCCAGGTTATAAGTTCTACTGTATCTGGGTCATAGAATTCCTGTAGTTCCATTAATTCTGTCTTTAATCTTGGAAAAAAACTCTTTCTATAAACTGAGACCTATTCTAGTGGGCACAGCCATGCTCAGAATACGAGCCCAAAATACTGGGTGTACAGTTCTTAAGCGAAGCCACTTGAAAAGTGTCACCCAAAGTCCTGGAGATCATACACCAAATGCGGCTAACATGCACACATACGGAGTCCAAATATACCTTAAGCCTACTCTAACCAAGAGAACCTAATATAATAGTGTGAATTACATGATAAATTATTTCTGGCCTTTCTCCAATTTGTTCATCTTCAAGAATAACAGATTCCTTCAGGGATGTCCCAGATTTAATCCTTCTAAAAATAACTTGCATCATAGAAAGAAGACAAATAATTAACACTAAAATATAGAATTATAATAAAGAAGATTGTGTCAATTGCAGAAAAAAAATCTTGAGATGGCGCCTGGGGGTACTCTTGACAAAGAAGTTCAATTCATTGTAAAATTCTTATTTATATTTAGTCCAAATTTTACTTCAAAGAATTTCAGCATGTGCCCATTTTGTGGGGGACAAACATCTTCAGTACAATATTCATTGTCACTGGCAGAGTACATACCAAGTAAACATTAATCACTTTCATTATTTTAGCTACAAAAAATTATTTTCTTCACTTTCACCTGAAGGCACTTAGTAAGCATTAAGGCTGCCACTAAGAAAGGAGGCACCAATAGTGCTGGGTTCTCAAACTGCAACAAATATTCCAGAAAGAGAGAAAATATATAGAGATTTTATACACTTCATGAACCTTATCACTTTCCTCCACTGAAAAGACATCTAGCAGGAACAAAGATATTGCTTGAAGAAACAAGAGATAATGGCTATGCTCCCACATCATCATAAACATGTAAGTGGAAGCAATCCTCAACCAGTAGCAAACGCTTTGCATACGTATTTGAGTTGCTTTTTAAATAGCCTGTAAGCGCAGCAACTTGGCATAAAAAATATAGTAGTGCTCAGTTTTTTCTTAAAGGAATGGAGTATTCAATTTTTTTTTTTTTTTTTTTTTTTTTGGTACTGAGGACTGAACCCAGGGGCATTCTCCTCTGGGCTATACCCACAGTCCTATTTTTTATTCGTTTTTTTTTTTTTTGGCGGTACTGGGGATTGAACTCAGGGGCATTCTACCTCCGAGCTACACCCCCAGCCCTATTTTTCATTCTTTATTTTGAAACCGAGTCTCACTAAGTTGCGGCGTGCCTCACTAGGTAGCTGAGGCTGGCCGAGAACCCGGATCCTCTGGTCTCAGCCTCCCGAATGCTGGGATTACAAGCGTGCGCCACCACGCCCGGCTATTCGTTATTTTGAAATAGGGTCATAGGGTCTCACAAAGTAGTGGAGGGCCTCATTAAGTAGCTGAGGCTTACCGCGAACCCGGACTCTCCGGTCTCAGCCTCCCAAGTACTGGGATTTCAGGTGTGTGCCACCACGCCCAGCTTTGGAGTATTCACTTCTTGTTGTATCTACCATTGCTACCAGTTGCTTGATATAAAATGCTGGCAATAAGTTCTGGGTAAAGAGACATTTGCTGCACTGCATTTATAATCTTCAGAGACACAGTTCTGTTATTGTTTGTCAGTTCATAAACACCTCTTTCGAATGAAGGCTTCTTAAACATATCTTTAAAATAGGAATAATAAATAGCACTGTTACCCTGAAATGTGATTTCCCGTTCAAGCTCCTTTGTCCTCCTGCTTCCGTCTTACCGAATGCCTCCGCCGCCCCAAACCTGATCTTGGCCACAGTGGCCCCATTTTATTCTTTAAGTTTTTGAAACAGGGTCTCACTAAGTTGCAGAGGGCCTCACTGTATTGCTGAGGCTGGGCGCAAACCTGCAATCCTCCTATCTCAGCCTCCAAATACTAGAATACAGACATGTGCCACGTGACTGGTTAGATTTTATTTTTTAGAGGCAATTATAAACTCCAGGAAAAAAACCAAACCCATAAGTTGTGGCTTAATAGTAAAAAAAAAAAAAAAAAAAATTGTAGCCGGGCGTGGTGGCGCACGCTTGTAATCCCAGCATTCGGGAGGTTGAGACTGGAGGATCCGGGTTCGCGGCCAGCCTCAGCTGCTTAGTGAGGCACTCTGCAACTTAGTGAGACCCGGTTTCAAAATAAAGAATAAAAAAATAGGGCTGGGGGTGTAGCTCGGAGGTAGAATGCCCCTGAGTTCCATCCCCAGTACCACAAAAAAAAAAAAAACAAACAAATAGTAAAAAAAATTTACATAATCACCATATTGTGATGTTGTGGGAATTGGGAGAGGTGTTTGTTTTTTTAAATTTTTTTTTACAGTTTTGGGAATTAGACTCCAGGGCTGCTGTACTACTGAGTTACATTCCTAGCTCTCTTTGTTTTTTATTTTTATTTTGAGATAGGGTCTCACTAAGTTGTCCAGGTTGGCCTGGAACTTGTGTATCTTCCTATATGCACCGCCACGCCCAGCAGGTGTTGGTCTTGTCTTTATTTTATTTTTTGTGGTACTGGGGATGAAACCCTTAATAAGTTGCTGAGGCTGGGCTCCAACCTGTGATCCTCTGGTCTCAGCCTCTCAAGTACTTGGATTACAGACATGTGCCACCACACCCAGCTGGTGTTGGTCTTTTCAAAGAACTAATTACTATACACCACAGTAGGAAGTGAATGGATAATGGTCAAAAAAAAAAAAAAAAAAAGACAAGAATGGCTGTATATTATTTAGACATACAGAGACAGATGCCAGCGGAAGTAGCTTAAAGTATGGAGGGTCTACCTTATGGGAGTGAGATTTGCAGATTTGATTTTTACAAATATAGCTATGTATTACTCTGATAAAACTTAAAAGTTGTTTTTAAGTTGATTTGTGGGTCTAGATATGAAATGACATGTAGTAGCTGGAAATGCTACTTTTTAGCACAGACAGGGAGCTGACAGGCCACCCGTGTTGCGGTTGCTCTCTCTGTGACAGCTCGAGGCAAGCAGCGGTGGGTTGAAGTTGGTTGGGAGCAGCGTGTCACAGCTTCCTTCTAGTTTTTGGGCAGCTCAGCACTTCTTGGGACTGCAAAGAACTCCTGTAGGCCGGGGTGTCTAAACATCCCCATTAGCGATTAATTCCACACCTAGAGAAGCTAGAAAAGAGGCTCGCAGGCCAGGGTACAGTCCTCCTCTCATTAATTAGTTGTTGAACCTAGTGGCAGCACATGAAATCTACTTTAACACATACCCTAGTTGAACTATTGGATTAAAAATCATCCTTGAAAGCTGAGCGAGGTGGTGTGTGCCCTTGGGAGGCCAAAATAGGAGGATCACAGGATTGAGACCAACCTCAGCCACTTAATGAGATATTTATTTATTTATTATTTTTCTTTCTCTTTCCTTCTTTTCTCTCTCCCACTTTCCCTTCCTTTTTTGGGGGGGAAGGGGGTACAAGCAATGTGTATCTCCGAGCTACACATTCCAGCCCTTTTGAATCTTTTTGGTTGGTTTGTTTATTTTTTGTGGTACTGGGGATTGAACCCAGAAGCACTCTATCTCTGAGCTATACCTCCAGCCCAGTTTTATTATTTTATGTTGAAGGGTCTCGTTAAATTGCTGAGGCTGGTCTTGAACTGGTGATCCTCTTGTCTAAACCTCCCAAGTACTGGTATTACAAGGATGCATCATCATGCCTGGCTTTTTTTTTTTTTTTCAACAGGATCTTCCTGTCTCAGGCTCCCAAGTACTGGGACTACAGGCATGTACCTCCACATCTAGCTTATATTTTATTTTTTGAAATTGTGTCTCCCACCAGGCATGGTGGCACACTCTTGTAATCCCAGTACTTTGGAGGCTGAGACAGAGGATCTCGGGTTTGTGGCCAGCCTCAGCTTAGTGAGGCCCTCCACAACTTAGTGAAACCGTGTTTCAAAATAAAAGAATAAAAAACTAGGGCTGGGGGTGTAGCTTGGAGGTAGAATGTTCCTGGGTTCCATCCCCAGTACCGCAACAAAACAAAACAGTGTCTCGCTAAGTTGTTAAGGGCCTCATTAAATTGCTAAAGCTGGTCTCCAACTTGCAATCCTCCTGTCTCAGCTTCCCAAGTGCTGGGATTACAAGTGTGTGCCATTATGTCCATCTAGGAAAAAGTTTTTTGTTTTTTTAAAATAAGCCAGAGCCCGGGTGTGGTGGCGCACGCTTGTAATCCTAGTACTTGGGAGGCTGAGACTGGAGGATCCGGGTTCGCGGCCAGCCTCAGCTATTTAGTGAGGCCCTGTGCAACTTAGTGAGACCCTGTTTCAAATTAAAGAATACAAAATAGGGCTGGGGGTGTAGCTCAGAGGTAGAATGCCCCTGGGTTCCATCCCCAGTACTGCAAAAAAAAAAAAAAAAAAAAAGCCATTTTAGGACATTAAAAACCCATGTTGTAATGAGGTGTGGTGGTGCATGCCTGTAAATCCCTGTACTTGGGAGGCTTGGAGAGAAGAATTGCAGGTTCAAGCCCAGCCTCAGCAACTTAGTGAGACTCTCAGCAACCTAGTGAGATCCTGTTTCAAAACAAAACAAAACAGGACTGAGGGTGTAGCTCGGAGGTAGAATGCCCTTGGATTCAATACCCAATACCCCCCAAAACACACACACACACACACACACACACACACACACACATTGAGGTTAAAATGGTAATTTTTTTTTTTTTCCAGTACTGGGGATGGAGCCCAGGGGCATTCTACCTCCAAGCTACTACACCCCCAGCCCTATCTTATTTTTATTTTGTTTGTTTATTTATTTATTTATTTATTTATTTATTTATTTATTTATTTATTTATTTATTTTTGCAGTACTGGGAATTGAACTCAGGGGCATTCTACCTCTGAGCTATACCCCCAGCCCTATTTTTTATTCTTTATTTTGAAACAGGGTCTCACTAAGTTTCGGAGTGCCTCACTAGGTAGCTGAGGCTGGCTGCGAGCCTGGATCCTCCAGTCTCAGCCTCCCAAATGCTGGGATTACAAGCGTGCACCACCACGCCCGGCTTTATTTTTATTTTGAAACAAGGTCTCACTAAGTTGCAGAGGGCCTCACTAAGTAGCTGAGGCTGGCCATGAACCTGCAATCCTCCTGCCTCAACCTCTCAAGTACTGGGATTACAAAGCGTGTGCTACCATGCCCAGCTAAAATGGTAAATTTTAATATTTGGGTTTTTTTTTTGTTATTGTTTTAAGAATCCGCTTTGGGAGCTATAAAGGGCAGTTTGTTGATAAGCTTTGGGGGAAACTCATTATTAATACCTCAGAAAAAGAAAGATGTTGTTGAACTGGTTAAATATGATTTGAACTGGTTAAATAAATTAGTTTTTTATTAATTAGCAAAACAGAAAGAGAAAGAATCATTAACTAACAAATTATTAAACTGAGGTGAACCAAGCAAATCTGGACCAATAGCAGTTTTAAGAAAGAACAGGGTACAGAAAAGTTTATAGCCTTTTAGAAATCTGTGTCAAATAGGTAAATTAATGATTGCATTAGCAAGTAAGTAAGAGGTTTCTCATAAAAGCAGACTGCAAAGTCCAAAGGGAGGGGGCCGCGTCCATCACCTCCATGACTGTGCACACACCGTGGTCATACAAGAATTATTTGTAGAATAAATAAAATAGAGTATTTACTCTAAATGCGAATCTTTTCTGATTAAGTAATATAACTTCAGGATTTTAATTTTATGTCTATCAGTAGATTTCTTTATAGTTGTAAGTATGGAATTAGAGTGTTTATTTGAATTATCACTGTCTAAATAATACAAAATTGCAGTTGCTTGATTTATTCAGCCAGAGTCATGAAACCCTTGCACTTTCTGACCCTCCTTTTAGCAGTTTGAGGGCTGAGGCAGCACATTAGCTGTAACCTCAACAACCTTTGTTAAGAATTACATCACTCGAAGGAGAAGCTACTCTACTCCCACCAGAACAGCTAATGTTAAAGTCTGGAGATAGCTGGGCATGGTGGCGCATGCCTGTAGTCCCAGTGCTTGGGAGACGGAGAAGAAGGGTTGATCCCCAGTACCTAAAACAAAACAAAACAAAAAAACAAAAACAAACAAACAAACAAAAAACAAAACTGGACACAGCAGTCATGAGAGAGTTGCCTCGCTTTGGCTGGGGAGAGCGAGGGAGCACTTTCCAGGGAGATGGAAACGTTCCACACAGAGTAACCAGCCATCGCACAGGGGGTTGCACGCTACAAATGCACTGAGTTGTTACCCTTTATAATTTGTATTTACTGTAGATAATTATAACCCAATAAAAAAGGATGGCATCAAATTTTAAATCAGAGCTATTTGGTGGGTGTTACGGCCTGGAAGAATGAATAAATAAAATAGGCAGAAAGAAAGGAGTGTAGAGCACTCAAGGCTCTTCACGACCATGTTCTCAGCTGCGCACACCAGGATAATAGAGTGTAGACATCGATAGGAGGCGAGTACGTCCTCATGGGTTCACAGACGAGTCCTTCAAGCACAAAGCGCTTAAAACTGTCCATCCTCTGCTCTGAACACTCAAACACTTGCTCTCCTCGGCCCCTAAAGAGCAACCAAATGAAGAGTCCCCTCCACAGAGAAGGAAGCAGGTTTCGAAATGCCCCCTTTACTAAGTTCCAGGCATACCTAACTGCAGGCTTTTTGCAGGCATAAGAACAGACCAGCGTGCGGGCAGTCTCAGAATCAGCATCTTCTCTCCTGGGGACCAGGCTGCAGGGAAGGTAAAGAGATCATTTATCTTACTAATTCCCCATGGGTGCCAGCAAGGTCAGAATGACATCCAAGATGCAGGCCGTGTCTCCTCTGGGCTGATCTCTGAAGACCTGAGACACACCTAGTGGGCATGGTATCAGAACAAGATGAACGGCGCAGCTCCAAAGTTTACATTGGATTCAGCAATGAGGTAATTGATGATCTTGTTGAAAGTAGTTTTGGTGCAGGGTGTGGTGGCGCTCACCTGTAACCCCAGCTACTCAGGGTGTTGAGGCAGGAGGATCACAAGTTTGAGATTAGCCTGGGCAATTTAGCAAGACCCTGTCTCAAAATAAGCATAAAATGGGCTGGGGATGTAGCTCAATAGCAGAGTGCCTCTAGGTTCAGTCTCCAGTTTTGAAAACAAGCCAAAACAAAACATGTTTGGGTGAGCTGGGGTAATTTAGTAAGACCCTGCCTCAAAATAAAATAAATAAGGCTGAGGATGTGGCTCAGTGGTAGAGCACTTGCCTATCATGTATAAGGCCCTAGGTTCAATCCCCAGCGTGGCAACAAAACAAAATTTTGACCTAGTTACTTCTCAGTTGCTATTAAACTGTTCGGTATGATTTTTTTTTTTTTTTTTTTTTTTTTCGGTACTGGGGATTGAACTCAGTGGCATTCTACCTCCGAGCTACACCCTCAGCCCTATTTTTTATTCTTTATTTTGAAACCGAGTCTCACTAAGTTGCAGAGTGCCTCACTAGGTAGCTGAGGCTGGCCGAGAACCCAGATCCTCCAGTCTCAGCCTCCCGAATGCTGGGATTACAAGCGTGCGCCACCACACCCGGCCCGTATGAATTTTAAGCTAGAATAAGTCCATATTTAAGCAGGGCACGTTTTCCAAAATTCAGAGTATATTAAAATAGTACACAAATGTTGTTAATCTGCACAAATCTAGTAAAACCCAACATTTAATAATATTTTTAGAGAAAAATAATATTTTTTAGCAACTACAAAACATAATATAAAGTTCAAGTGCCTTAGTCTATCATACATAGCTGGCTTATTTTGGAATGCCTGTCCTAACTCAGATACAACTCATAAAAGAGCAATTTCTATTCTTCAACTTGAAAAATAACAGGTTTATAGCCAGGTGTGGTGGCACATGCCTGTAATCCCAGTACTTGGGAGGCTGAGACAGGAGGACCGAAGGTTCAAAACCAATTTCAGCAGTTTAGTGAGACTCTCAGGAACCTAGCGAGATCCTGTTGCAAAAGAAAAAATAAAAAAAGGGCTGGGGAGCCAGGTGTGGTGGCACATGCCTGTAATCCCAGTACTTGGGAGGCTAAAGCAGGAAGGTGACAGGTTCACAGCCAGCCTCAGCAACTTAGGCGAGACCTCTGCAACTTAGTGAGACCAGTTTTTTTTTTTTTTTTTTTTTTTTGTGGTACTGGGGATTGAACCCAGGGGCATTCTACCTCTGAGCTACACCCCAGCCCTATTTTATTTTTTCATTTTGAAACAGGGTCTCACTAGGTTGATGAGAGTCTGTTTGCTAAGGCTATCCTCGAACCTGTGATCCTCCTGTCTAAATCTCCCAAATACTGAGATTATAGGTG
>PVLC010048524.1:0-10740 GCA_004027655.1 Graphiurus murinus
GTCCCTGCCTTCCATCCTTTCCTGCAGCACCAATAACTCACAGTCTGTTATGAAAATCAGATTAGTTAATGCAGTAAGAGGCATTTTATATTCTGAAAACTGACACGAAGTTCTTCGTGATGATTGCTGGGGATTTATGCTCTCTAACAATTCTAGTGACAGAGAGAGGCTTCTGATCTTGGAGAAAATGCCTTTCCTTCACTGTTCTGTTTCCCCCATAAGCCCTATGGCTTTTGGGCTTTTGGGCTTTGTAAAGAGTCAACCGATACTTAAGATGTTTTAAACTGTAGCCGGGGAAGCTTCTGCAGGTCTCTCTCTGTGTCTGAACTGTCTCCGATCTCACTATAAGGTAGAATTTGTTTTCCTTTGCCACCAGAGACCTCAGTGATAATGTTACCCCCGTTAGGCGCATTCTCTCTCTTTCCCTGACAAGAGCCATAAAGATTCTGTGCTCTTCGTTTACATCTATGTGGCTCAGAGACAAGCTCAGGCATTGCTAATTTCTGAGGGGCGGAAGTACCTCAGTGAAAAAGCTCCTGAAGACAGAATATTTTAGAAGACAAGTGAGGATGGCCTGGGAGTAGGAGCTGCAGCCGCCCTGAGTGCAGACTGATGGGGATTGAGTCAGTATTGGTTGCTAATACAGGTAGTATTAATTGCTAATAGGAATAAGCTATAATTAGGCAAAACAATAAAATCCTTTTCTCTATCTCCAGGCTGTCAGCCAAAAGCTGCAGCCAAGGCCAGTCTTGTCTGGCTAAAAATTGGCTGTTAGTTGGGGCTGGAATGTCATAGCGACTAAAGATAAGGTGCAGAACACTGAATGCTGAAAAT
Source organism: Graphiurus murinus (assembly GCA_004027655.1). Lineage (NCBI taxonomy): Eukaryota > Metazoa > Chordata > Mammalia > Rodentia > Gliridae > Graphiurus > Graphiurus murinus. The sequence goes on from PVLC010048524.1 coordinate 835, forward strand.
TATAGAAACTTGTACTTAGGAGGAAAGAATTATGCAGATTCTCACAAAAGTTTAGATAAAGTTAAAAGATGAAAAAGCAAGCTTCACTGACCCAATATTGATGACTAATAACACAAAATTGTTAAAGTTTTAAAGCTTTTATACTTTAAAATGCTATATTTCTATGTCTTTCTTTTCCTTATTAGAAATCAGGCTCTCCACATAGAAAGTAACTGCTAGCCGGTAGAGATGAGAGATGCTGAGACTTGACCAAGGACACAGATGGACAGCACAGACTTTAAACTTTAAGGGTAAAAATGAACAAAAAACAATGAGGGCTTCTACCATGTAGCTCCCTGACCTTGCTAACTGAGTGACACGTTTTGATCAGTGAAGTCAGACCTGTCTGTCTTTGGGATGAACAAAGAAGGCTAACAAAAAAAAAGCCTTACACAGCCGAGATAACTGGAGGCCCAGAACCTGCTTCTGGTAGGTAAAGAAGACTACTGGCTACCAGGATAGGAGGGACAAGATAATAAATTCCTATATAAAGACTGTATTTTAAGCCGGGTGTGGTGGCGCACGCTTGTAATCCCAGCATTCAGGAGGCTTAGACCGGAGGATCCGGGTTCGAGGCCAGCCTCAGCTACCTAGTGAGGCACTCCACAACTTAGCGAGACCTGGTTTCAAAATAAAGAATAAAAAATAGGTCTGGGGGTGTAGCTCGGAGGTAGAATGCCCCTGAGTTCAATCTTCAGTACCGCAAAAAAAAAAAAAAAAAAAAGACTGTATTTTCAAAGGTATCAATGTCTCACTTCTGAGACACTCCATCACGTCTTTCTTTGACATGGTGCATTTTCTTGCTCTGTCACCCTCTTCCGCCTATAATAACAAAACATTGCTTAACTTGCAGCAATTCCAACTTTTTTTTCTAAACTAGCTGAGAACGAGGACCCATGGTGACATCATCCCAAACTGTAACATGGACATTGGAGGAACTGGCCTGGGGAAGGAGACAATGGAGGAACAAACAGGAGAGGTGTAGTGTTGTTATAGAAGGGACACCACAGCCCATGGGCAGGACTTCAGTCCTGATGTCCCGGACCTGGGCTTTGATGAGGAGTCTCTTTTCCCAGCTGTGGCCCTGGGGCTGTAGGGGCTGGATAGCTCCTCCTGGTCTGGGGCACTGGTGTCATGCCTCTGATGCCCACATGGGGGTGCTGGCTCCCTCCTTCAGGGGATCCAAGTTTTGGAGAGAAAGCTTTTTTTAAGAGGGCTTGATCTCCAGAAATAATAGTCTTGTAGGCTTTCTAAAGCTGAAGAAGTTCTCAGAAACCTCGTAGGTCCAAGTTCTTATTTTGTAGATGAAGCTGACTGAGGCCCAGAAGGGTTAAGTGATTGGTTCAGACTTTCCCAGAACAGTAGCCTCTGTGTTAGGATGGTAATGTGGGTTTCTTGATTTCTAATTAAGTCCTCTTTTCTTCTGAATCTTTTTATAATCAAGGGGAAGAAAGGTTTTTGAGGAGAGTTAGGGAAGACTCGGGAATTACCTGATTTATTAGCTGGCAGTAGTAGCCACTCAAAGAAAATAGCTCTCAGATAGTTTTCAAAAATGATCAGGGTCACAGAAATGGACATATAAATTGTTATGTCCCTGTCTTCACTTCCCAGTTATCTTCATTTCTCTTCCTGTTTATGATCTCACTTCAAGTGTGCTTTGTCTCATAAACTAAAGAGAGCAAGGGGGCACCAGTGGGAGACTCCAGTGCACAGCGGCCTCTTTTACTTTTTGTCCACAAACATGGCTTCTAAGGAGAGAGCAGAAAGGAAGAGAATAGAAAGGACGTATTTCCTTCATCTTGATCTCTGCTGACTGATTTCCTTTGTGGCTAGGGAATGTGGGCCTGGGCTTATTTCCGAGGCCATGTGTAACCCAGAACTGGAAATGGAAAACTTAGCAAGTGTTCCATAGTTTTTTTCTTAAATAAAATTTATTTAAAAACATAACTTACATAAATTCAACTAGTCTGTAAAGTTAGAAAATGAATGCACTTTTTCACCCAATGGTATATTGGAGATGACCCACAACAAGAATGGATGGTTATTTAGGAATTATTATGAGCCTGTTAAGTCATGGGTAGCTTAAAATAAGACATGGAGGAATGAAGAATTCATATCATGAACATCAGCAACAAATCAGGGCTTTTTATTTTTATTTCCAGATAGGCAGCTTTCCAGCACAACAATATCTTTGGCACATGAGATGTTCCATTACCCAGAGGTAATCACTCTTAATTTTCTTATGCAAATATCCAGAAAGATTATTATTTATAGGCTAGTACATATGCACATATTACTTTAATTTATTCATAAAAAAGAATCCTATCTTAGAAAGCTTATTGATATTTTTTCCATATTAACGCATATAGACCCAACTCGCTATTTTAAATTATAATAGAGTAGGCTGTTATGTGGCTGGCCGAATTATAGTTTTATTCAACCAATGATGTAATGACATAATGGGGTTTTCTTATGGGGTTTCTTCAAAGTAGACACAGAGACAGGGGCTTGGGTGAAGACAGTTTATTGGCAGGTAGAGCCAGGAAGCACAGGTGAGACAGTTGGGAAGTGAAATAGGGATGTTTGCTTGTTTAAGTCAGGATCTGGATAAGCTACTTGCGTTTGATTGGTTTATGTGTTTCCTAAATTTATCTTGCTCCCCATCTGTCACTTTTTCTGGAAACTTACTGAAGAAACTGGATTATCTTAGTGATTGGGTCCTCATGGCACCATAAAGTGCTCCCTTGAAATAAAAAAGGAAAAGTTCTCGACTTTCTCAGAGATATCTCTGTATAGGAAAAAAACATAGGATCCATAGGGTTCAGTACTCTCTGTGGTTTTGTGCATCCACTCTGGGCCTTGGAATGTATCTTCCACAGGTTACAGTAGGGAGGACTTTCTTTTGCTATAAATTATTATTATTATTATTATTATTTTTTGCTCTAACTCTTTTGCTATAAATTGTTGTCAGATTTAAAGGTAGAAATTTGTTTCAGTCTAACAATGGTAATAAAATTATGATAGATATTGATCATTAAGCTCCATTTATTATCACTATTCTTACAATAGAATTTATATTTTAGAATAATTTTGGATTTACAGAAAACTTGAGAATAAATAAGTAGAGGGGATCAGAATGAGTCTTATACAAGCATTTTTTGCTTAAGTCTTTGAGCTCTTTTCAGGTTATATACCTCAAATCAAAATTCCCTATTATAAAAATTATACATAGCACTCTATCAGCTGATTAGGTTCTCCATATATTTTGCAAAAGCAAAGCAAAAACAAGCAAACAGGCAACATAAATGTTTGAATTTGTTTCTCAATTTTTAATTTCTCTGGTGTTAAAAATAGTTTACCAAGATTCATCAACTGACCCTCAATTTTATCCGTTGCCTTTGAGAGGTACCTGTGTAACTCCATATACTTCAAAAGGCTTAGAAACATTTAAATACTGGTTTTAATACACCTTTGTTAATATGATATTTTGATAACATCTTTATTATGTACTTTTTAAAGGGGGGGAAGTGAAAATGCTAGATCTAGGGATTTAACTCAATCTATGGAAATTGCCCACCACAAATTCCAATGATAATGGGCAGATAATTATGCCAGGGCAACAGGCAAAAACCACGACTGCTCTGGGAAAACCAAGACATATGTTTATTTTATCTAATGAGCACAGCCACTATTCATCATCAAACCAATCAGCCAAACCAAATCCTCTTTTGTCAGGAAAAGTCTGACCCCGACTTCATGTTCAATCCAAATAAACATGTCATTATCCCCATGACAACCATTTCATTTCTGAACGCAGCAGCTAAATGGGGACCAGACGATCCCATTTCCTCACCTCTCAATTTAAAACCAGGCAAGTTTAACTCCCTGGTCTTATTTACAATTTGAATGGCAACATCCAATACTTCCTAGGATTCAGAACTCTACTTTTTGCAACAGAAGCTTATCTTTAAAGCATAGATAAAAGAAATGAAACTTCCTTATTGCTGAGTAGAATCCCATTGTGTGTATATCCCATAATTTTGTAATCCACTCATCTGTTGATAGATACCTAGATTGGTTCCTTAATTTGGCTATTCATTTGCAGGAAAATTGATGGACCTAGAGAACATTATATTAAGTGAGATTACCTTGTCACAGAAAATGAAGGGTCATATTTTTTCTCTCATATGTGGAATCTAGGAGTAATTGAGATACAAGAAGGACTTTAGATAATAGAGGAGAAATCCCAGTGGAGCAATGGAGGGGGGTCTAGGGAAGGGTGGTGGTGGTGGAGGGAGGGAGAATTAATGAAGGAAACACTTCTGTTGATGTTATGTAAATGTATGAAATTACCGCTGGGCGTGGTGGCGCACGCTTGTAATCCCAGTACTTGGGAGGCTGAGACCAGAGGATCCGGGTTTGTGGCCGGCCTAAGCTACTTAGCGAGGTCCTCCGAAACTTAGTGAGACCCTGTTTCAAAATAAAGAATAAAAAATAGGACTGGGGGGTGTAGCTGAGAATGCCACTGGGTTCCATCCCCAGTACCAAAAAAAAAAAAAAAAAAAAAAAAAAATTTACCAATGCCAAGCTCAGTATCATGTATATGGAAGAGGAGTGAGCCTAGGGGAAGCTCGCCAAGTGCTGTGTGCATGTGTGTCCCTATCACTGTGACCTACATTATGATGTGAGACTACAATGCACCAATAAAAGTGTGTGTGTGTGTGTGTGTGTGTGTGTGTGTGTGTGTGTATTACAGTGCACCAATAAAAGTATGTGTATATAAATGAAGAAATAAATATTCCTTTGTGCACAGTCACTGTAAAAATCAGGACTGGCTCCCTAATTTGTGAGGCCCAGTGCAAAATAAAAATGTGGGGCTTCTTGTTTCAAATAGTGTGTTTTTCTAAGATTGGGGTCCTGTGTACACAGGTTGTTAGTTGATAAATCTGACCTTCATAGCAATTTTGTTTGTAGAGACTCCTGTTCTATTCCTAGTGTAAACTAAATTAATGTGAATAAAAGTTTCCAAATTGTACAGGAATACCATCAAGGATTTGTTTGTATGCAAGGCTCATTTTATGACCACAATTTTTACCATAATCTGGTGAATGATTTCTTACTGCCTGGGTTTCCTCATGTGGAAAATGAGGGTGATGTTGCACCTACCCTAAATTATAAGATTAATTGGGTTAATATGAGAATGTCCTTAGCATGGGCATATAATAAGTATTGGAGAACTATTTGCTATTATCATTATTATTATACCATTATTATTACTATTAAGTCATTTTATTCATTTTGCAAACTATAATAAGGAATGTATTTAATTGCAATGGCAGTCTTGTAAAATCTTTTTACCTACAGACAACTCACACCACGTAAAACATTTTCCCTATTTATAGAAATTTTTTTGTTTTCCACTAGGAAAGTTTTGAGACTACTAGGAAATGCTAATTTTTATGAGGTTTTTCAAGTCAACTTTGATAATTGAGTTTGAATGTTAAGCTTACTAGCCAGGTGTGGTGGTGCACTCCTGTAATCCCAGTACTTGGGAGACTGAGACAGGAGGATCACAGTTTCAAAGCCAGCCTCAGGAACTTAGTGAGGCCTTCTGCAACTTAGTGAGATTCTGTTTCAAAATAAATAATAAAATAGAGATGGGGGTTAAGCTTACCGATCATTTTGGAGTACCTTTAGTTTTCTCCACAAATAATGAATTGATTTAACTTTAGAGTCTGAATGTTCTATAAATAAACTAATGCAGATGCATTAGAGATTTTTCTCATACTATTGTTTTGACAATGTTTTGTGAGAAGAGCACAAAACAGAATGGTTGTTATTGGGCAGGAAAACATGTTCTATGTAAAATTCATTATGTGTGATATTGGTGTTTTTGGCTTTCAGTTCTACTTTGGAAGTCCTTGGAACTTTAGTTGAAAAACTTCCATTGTATTTTTATTTGAGCTTGAGTCTTTCACAAAACCTCCAAACTGCTGCTTTATTGTGTCAAAAGGAATCCCCACATCTGCTTTCTTCAACACCCTGATTTTTCCTTATTGGAATCTTGACTACAAATTGGCAAATTAAAAAAAAAAATGAGATTCATGCCAACTCCTTTGAATGGAAAGTGACAGTGTAATTTAAAACTGAAATCAAATTTGTGTGAAATACATCTGCATTCCTTTGCTAGGGCTGTCAAAACAAAGTACCACAAAGTACCACAAACTAAGTGGTTTAAACAACAGAAATTTACTGAGTATGGTGACATATGCCTGTAATCCCAGTACTTGGGAGGCTGAGACAGGAGGGTCAAAGTTTTGAGGCCAGCGTCAGCAACTTAGCAAGACCCTTAGCAATTTAGTGAGACCCTGTTTCAAACTAAGAAATAAAACAGGGCTTAGGGTATAGCTCATAGGTAGAATGCCCCTGGGTTCAATTGCCAGCACCAAAAACCAAAACAAGACAAATCAAAACAAAACCCCAAAACAAATAACCCATAAGCAAAACAGAAATTTATTGTCATTTCTGGAGGCTAGAGATCTGAAACCAAGGTGTCAGTAAGATGACACTCCCTCTGAAACCTGAAGGGTGGTCCATTCTTGTCTTATCCTGGCCTTTGAGGTGTGCTGACCACCTCTGGCATCCTTAGCTTGCAGTGACACTACCCCAATCATTGCTTTTTGTCACAGGTGTCCCTGAGTCTCCTTATGAGGGCACTGGATTGAAACCATCCTACTCCAGTATAGATTCATCTTGACTAATTACATCTGCAACAACCCTACTTCTAAATAAGCTCACCTTTTGAGGATCTGGTGCGTACACACACACACACAATTTGAGCATGTCTAACAGTGCCTATATGTTGGAGAGTTAGTTCTATGCTTCTTCTAGTAATTGCAAAGTTTCTGGTCTAAGTTCTAGGTCTTTGATCCATTGTGAGTTGGCTCTTGTGCAGAGTAAGAAATGGAGTCTATTTCCATTCTTCTATGTATGGATACACAGTTTTCCCAGCACTCTAGGAAATAAAACCAAGAATCAATAAATGGAATGGCATCAAATTAAAAAGATTCTTCATATCAAAGGAAACAATAAAGAGTCTGAAGAAAGAGCCTACAACATGGGATAAAATATTTGCCAACTACTCCTTTGATAGAGGACTAATATCTAGAATATATGATGAACTTTAAAAAATTAACATTAAAAAAATCAAAATTGGGCAATTGAACTGAATAGACACTTCACAGAAGAAGAAATACAAATGGCCAATAAATATATGAAAAAAATATTCAACAGCATTAGTAATCAGGGAAATGCAAATCAAAACTACACCGAGAGCGGGGCATGGTGGCGCACGCTTGTAATCCCAGAATTTGGGAGGCTGAGATGGGAGGATCCGGGTTCGTGGCCAGCCTCAGCTACCTAGTGAGGCACTCTGCAACTTAGTGAGACCCTGTTTCAAAATAAAGAATAAAAAAATAGGACTGGGGGTGTAGCTTGGAGGTGGAATGCCCTGAGTTTAATCCCCAATACCGCAAAACAAAAACAAAAAACAAACAAACAAAAAAACTACACTGAGATTCCATATAATTCCAGTTAGAATGGCAATCATCAAGAATACAAACAATAATAAATGCTGGTGGAGAAATTGGAACTCTTATACATTGTTGGTGGGATTGCAAATTAGTACAACCACTATAGAGATCAGTGTGGAGGTTTCTCAAAAAACTAGAAATGGAGCCACCATGTGGCCCAGCTATACCATTCCTCAGTATTTTTCCAAAAGAATTGAAGTCAGACTACTATAGTGATTCTTGCATATCCATGTTCATAGCAGTACATTTCATAATAGCCAGTTTATAAAACCAACCTAGGTGTCTGTTAACAGATGAATAGATAAAACGTGTGGTATATGCACACAGTGGAATTTTACTCAGCCATAAAGAACAAAATCATGTCATTTGTAGGAAAATGGATGGACTAGAGTATATTGTGCTACATGAGATCAGCCAGTCTCAGCCCAGGGTCGTGTGTTTTATGTGGAAGGTAGAGAGAAAATAGAAAACAAAAGGGACTTCAGATCAGTGAGGAGAGAGACCAGAACAGGGGGAGGGGTGGGGAGGGGGGAGGGAAAGGAGGCTTATAAAGGAAGCAGTTCAGATAATGCTCTGTCCACACATGAAGGGAACACTAACAATCTCTAATATGGTTGGGGAGGGAGCAGGTGGGATCCAGAGGGAATCACACCAACTGCCGCGTGCGTGTATCTTTAGACCACTTTGAATCTCACTAGGATGTATAATGACAATGGACCCACAAAAATATATTAAAAAAGGCAAAACTTTACTTCAGATATTTGAAAGTATTAAATTATTCAGATGCTGGAAACATTTGTACCGCACAACTTTTCATTATAACTAACTACACGTAAGAATTTTGTGGATGAATAATTAATTATATGTTTTCAAGGAATACATCTTATTTCTTAGGTTTGCACTTCCAAAGACCATTACAAAAGTCAAGAAGAAATAAATTATGGAAAGATTCTTGCGATATAGATTACTAAAGTCAACAAGGCCTAAATTAAAGTGATGTAGATAAATACAGTTATGGAGATAACTTGTAAATTGTGCTTTTTCTTGTTACTTAATTTGAAATAATTCAATGTAATGTAAGGCTAAAATCTAATGAGGCGAGAAGTTCTGTAAGAGACAAGGTATTTCTTCTGAAATTGTCTGAGAACACATGGACCTAACAGTTTGGCTTTCAGGGATAAGTAAGTCAGAATCATGTATTAATATCAGAAACCATTCTGTTAACTTCCTTGGACTTGATTTTACAATTGGCCAGATTTCACACATTCAAAGCGAAGGGTGCATCCTCTAGACACCAGTCCACGTGAAAGCTACTGTTGGAGTGTGCTTTTCTTCTGCAGTGGGGAAAGGGTTCTCATGGAGCAGGGGGCAGGAAGGACAGCCTTTGAGGTGCTGAGGAGTGGATGTGTGTTCCCAGGGCTCAGCCCCAGGACACCTTGGTGGAATCGGAGGATCTAGAAAGCTATTCATTTGGAAATCTGTCGTGTAGCCACATGTCAAGCGAGCATTTCTGTATCACATGTGCTAGTAAGCGCAAAGCTTGGGGAATGTAGTTTTTAGCTTACCAAGAATGCTAGACAAGGAAGGCAAGCTCAGAGGAATGGTGTGTCTCTTCCCATAGAAAATGACCAAAGCAGTTGCCTAGCACTTCGTGCTGAGCAGACTCAGCGAATGCTGTCTCTCTCTGTGTGTGTCTGATATTTAGCATTATGGTTTAGGAATTTCTTGGAAATTAGGCTGGTGGGTCCTTCTGCATGTAGCCTAAGCCCTTCTCCCTGTGAAGACAGTAAAATGACCCTTGAGTCTTCTAGCCCCAAGTACTGGGATTCTAAGTGCACACCAGCAGGCCCAGCTTGGTCCTTAATTATAAAAGAGAATTGGGCAGGATGGTTGCAAAGCAAGGGTACTTTTGGGACAACTTATTAGTGAGCACTCCCAACAGGCCTCACCACCACAGCTCCTGGCAGATCTGTTTTTCTGATAACAGAGCCCCTGCTCTATACCCAAGGATGAGATCTGGCTGCTGAGATTCTGTAATATGCTCTTGAATCCCTGACCATAGTTGATTAGGTCAGTGGAGATCTCTTTGACTTAATCTGGACTAGATAGATTATTCTTCTAATTTTGAACTATAGACTGAGGTCCTACAGTTTGAGAAGGAGGGGGAGAGAGAATTGCTTTGATTCCTGTAGTTTCTTGTAAGCAACATCCTATCAGTTATTCCTCTTAGACTTATGTATCTGCCACTGGAAGACCCCTACATGTTTCTTTTCTT
>PVLC010048525.1:0-10757 GCA_004027655.1 Graphiurus murinus
TTCTTTTTTTTTTTTTTTTTTTTTTTGCAGTACTGGGGATTGAACCCAGGGGCATTCTACCTCTGAGCTACACTCCCAGCCCTATTTTTTATTCTTTAGTTTGAAACAGGGTCTCACTAAGTTGCAGAGGGCCTCACTAGGTAGCTGAGGCTGGCCATGAACCTGGATCCTCCTGTCTCAGCCTCCCAAGTACTGGGATTACAAGTGTGCACCAACACACCTGGCTCCTAATATACTCTTGCCATGTGCATTTTAATATTGTTTGTTTGTTTGTTTATGGGTACTGGGGACTGACCTGGGGCCATTCCACCTCTGAGCTACATCCCAGCGTTTTTTTATTTCTTAAATTTTGAAATGGGGTCTCATGAAGTTACCAAATGCTGGCCTGAATTTACAATCTTCCACCAAGTCTGGATTTCTTGCTACCGTGTAATCACAAAGAAAGATTTAATCTCAGTTGAGGTAACTGAGAACCACTGACTCCAAGCTTAGCCCAGGGGGGATGGTCTATCTAACCCCTTAAGCTTAAAGTAGCTGTTAGTCCAGGTTGCAAGGCATAATCTTCCAGTTGCTGCTGGGGTAGGGGATGAAGTATCAGGACCTCCTGGAAGGAGTGCATTTCTTTTATAAGAAGGGCATGTGCCGGGCGTGGTGGTGCACGCTTGTAATCCCAGCATTCGGGAGGCTGAGACCGGAGGATCCGGGTTCGTGACCAGCCTCAGCTACCTAGTGAGGCACTCCGCAACTTAGTGAGACTTGGTTTCAAAATAAAGAATAAAAAAAAAAAATAGGGCTGGGGGTGTAGCTCGGAGATAGAATGCCCCTGAGTTCAATCCCCAGTACCGCAAAAAAAAAAAAAAAAAAAAAAAAAAAGAAGAAGAAGGGCATGTGATGAGGCTCTGAAGTATTAATGGTGTATGCAGCGGGTCAGTGGGTCCACCACCTCCATTAGCTAGACAATGCAAATTTAGCATCCAAACAGAAGTTTCTGATTGAATGCAATGATTTTTTTTCTTATTCCTCTTTTTTTGTGCTTGTATATGGTACTGAGAATTAAACCCACGGGCATTTTACATCCAAGTTATACCCCCAGCCCTATTCTATTTTTATTTATTTGTTTCTTTGTTTGTCCTGGGAGCATTAAACCAGGTGCATTCTACCTCCCAGCTATACCCCCAGCCCTTTTCTTTCTTTTTTTTTTTTTTAAACAGGATCTCACTAAGTTGTTGAGGGCTTTTCTAAGTTACTGAGGCTGACCTTGAACCTGTGATCCTCCTGTCTTGGCCTCCCAAATACTGGGATTACAGGCATGTGCCATCACGTTCAGTTTTGATTCCTTTTTAGACCACTGAGTATTATCATCTAAGGGTGGACTCCTTTTACTACTTGCTCTTTTTTCTACTCTCTGATGACTGAGCCTACTAGATTTCAATCTGTTATCATGACATCCTTCAAAACAGAATATGAACTCCACTGACGCACAACTCGGTACCCCCCACCCCACCCACACACACAGTAGGAACAAGATTCAAAAAAACACCCAGACAGGTTCCTTCTCTTTCTCTTCCTCTTACTTTTTAATATTAGTCAAGGCCACTAAATTAATCTTGTGACTTACAAACAGATCAGCACTCATAGTTTAAAGAGCATTGATCAAGAGCACCCTTGGGCTATCTAAACCTACTCATTCATTATATATTTTCATCTTCTAGATTTGACTCTTCCTTCTTCAAATTTTCAGTTTTGCCCATTACTTGTAAATCGTTTAGAACTGTCAATTATTTATACGTACCTTTAAAAACTTCTTAAAAGATTTCACAAAACATCTCAATAATTGATTTCATCTGTCACTTTGTTTCTTTTCTCTGCTCAAAAGCTATTACTGTATAGGAAATATTCTGAAAAGATACAAAACAATAGGTTAATAGAGTCTCTCTAGAAGGTGAGATTACAAGTATTTTTTAAAGCCTGTATGTTTCTGATACCTACACACTATTTGTATAAACATAATGCAAGCTTTAAAATGGCTATTACTATATTTAATTAAGAGGTATTGGCCTCGGAATATGATACACCAAAATATGGTGCTTTGGAACACAGAGTACTTTGAATTGAAAGAGATTTGAAGAGCCTTAAAAATGAAATGATTGAATTATACTGTCTGGGCATGGTGGCATACCCACAGTCCTGGTACTTGGGAGGCTGAGACAGGAGGATCACAAGTTCAAGGACAGCCTCAGCAACTTAGCAAGACCCTCAGCACCTTAGTGAGACCCTGTTACAAAATTAAAAAAAATAAGCCTGGCGTGGTGGTGCACGCTTGTAATCCCAGCATTTGGGAGGCTGAGACCAGAGGATCTGGGTTCGAGGCCAGTTTCAGCTACCTAGTGAGGCACTCCACAACTTAGTGAGACTCGGTTTCAAAATAAAGAATACAAAATAGGGCTGGGGGTATAGCTCGGAGGTAGAATGCCCCTGAGTTCAATCCCCATTACTGAAAAAATAAATAAATAAGTAAAAATTAAAAAATAAAAAGGGCTGGAGTTGTAGCTGGTAGAATGACCCTGGATTCAATCCTCAGTATTAAACAAACAAACAAAAAACCCCAAACACACACACACACATACACACACACACACACACACACACACACACACACGCACATCACATCTAACTTCAGAAGTAAGCATAAAATTTTAGTTTTCTATGAATCTTTGTGCCTTCATTTCTGAAAGTTTCCAAATCACATAAAACATTGTTAAATCAAATTGTTGTACTTTTCTCTTGCTAGCCTATCTTTTAATGTAGGTTTCCCATGACTCTCATGATGTGTAAGACTGTATTACTTTTTCACTCTTACAGAGGGCAGCTGCTAATCCTCATGTAAATGCTAATAAGTGCTTTCTCGTGGTCCATTAATTTTTACTTCCTTTTCTTAAGTCATTCTCATTCTTTGGGAAAGATACCTCAGTTAACTTTTTCCGTGGCTTGTTATCGTAAATTTATAATTAAATTTATCATAGCCTTTATTTAAAAACTTGAGTGTGACTTAACTTATAAATTTTTCCTTATTGTATACTGGCAAATGGCATGAACTAGATATGGAATGATATTTACAAATAAATTTGCAAGTAAAAGACACTTGCAAATATGACCCAATTGCCAGCCTTTGAAAGACATCACTGTTTTATAGGTATTTTTTCCTTTGCCACCCTTTTCTTTCAATTCTGTCACAGCTATCTTTCAATTCTGTTAAAGTGGGTATGTGTATGTGTATTTATATACATAACCAGTTTGCTAGTGTGAATCACTGAGAGTCAGTTCATCAGCTGGCCAACAAATGATAGAAAAGTATTGCTCTTAACTGTTATATTTAGGTAGCATATCATATCTGTTGTGTTGGTCATCTTTCCATCAATACAGCACAATACCTGAGGAAAAAACTTATGAAGAGGAAAGGTTTATTTTGGCTCACAGTTTTGGATTTTTCATCCATGGTTAGCTGGTCCCATTGCTTTGGGCCTGTAATGAGATAGCCCATCATGGCAAGAACATATGGTGGAACAGAACTGCTCACCTCCATATGATCTAAGAGCAAAGAAAGAGAGAGGTAAGGACCAGAGTCCCACAGTTCCCATTGAGAGCATTCCCTAGTGATGTAGAGACCTCTCACTACTCCCCGGGAAGCTTCCACCACTTCCCAATAGTGCCACCCTGGGGACAAAACCTTTAACACATGAGAATTTGGTGACATTTAAGATCTAAACCTTACCATCCTTTTTCCCTGGGGATTCATAATTCAGCAAAGTTGTCAGGCCTCAAACGTAATAAATTGTCTTTATTCTTTGTTAGATCTAGACTAATTCATTGACTTTTAGGTAGACATTAGAAGCAATATTTTTTAATTGGAAACAATCTATATGAACTTTGTGTTCTACTTACCTTGTTTATTTCAATTTTTAGATAACAGCTGTTTATTGTATATATATATTCCTTTGTTATTAAAGGAGGTTGCAGTCTCTCAGGGCTTCCATCAAAAATAAATGTATGAACTACAACTTCTGGACTATTATTAGATAAGGATAAATTATCAACATTCAAGCATACCCACTCCAAACAATTTCTGACCCTGCTTTGAAGATCATCTCAGGAAAGAAGTATTTGGCCCCAGGAAAGAAAGGAACCAGTAAACATACAGTGTAGTAACTTTCACTGATGTGCCGGGTCTTTCTCCACTCACTCTCTTGTAATGTTAGGCATGCTGTTGTTACCTTTGAACCTGCTGAGGTTCTCTGTACAGTGGAATGTCATTTAACATCAGGGACACATTATGAGAAATGCATAGTTAGGTGATTTTGTTATATGTGCAACCATCATAGAATATACTTACACAGTCCTACATGATATATAGCCTACTACATACCCAGGTTATATGATATATACATATATATACGATACACATATATATGATATATACATATACATACATATATATGTATATATGTGTGTGTGTATATATATGATTATATATATATATACAATGTGTATGTATGTATTGCTCCTAGGGCCACAATGAATAAAACACAAAATTAAATCAAGCTCAAAAGAATATGATGTAATCGAGAGACACAGTAGGGCTAGGGGAATGCGTCAGTAGTAGAGCATATGCTTAGCACATCCAAAGCCTTGGGTATAATCCCCAGCATCAAAAAGAGAAAGATACCCTGGTGCAGTGGTGCATGCCTGTAAACTCAGTACTTGGGAGGCTGAGACAGGAGAATCATAGGTTCAAGGACATCCTCGGCAACATAGAGAGACTCTTAGCAATCTACCAAGACCCTGTTTCAAAATGAAAAATAAAAAAAGGCTGGAGGTGTAGTTTGGAGGTAGAATACTCCTGAGTTCAATCCCTAGTACCACATAAATAAATAAATAAATAAATAAATAAATAAATAAATAAATAAATAAATAAATAGAAACACAGTAAATATGTGATATGAGGCTGCTGCCAGCATAAACGGCATGGTGTTTGACCATAAACTTTCTTTTTGTAAGTAGAAGGTGTATACTCTGAATTAAAGATAAGGGGATATAGGTCAGTACCTGCTGAGTATATATGAGGCCCTGGGTTCTATCACTGTAATAGTAATAGTAATAACAACAACAATTGAAAGGTATAGTATAGTAAATATATAAGCCAGTATAGTAAATATATAAGCTGGTCATTTATTATCAAGTATGTGCACTGTACATTATTGTACTTGTACTTTCCTACAACTCGCAGTGCAGGTTCGTTTACACCAACATCCCCATGAACACAAATAGTGTGTTGTGCTGTGACACTAGGATGACTACGGTGTCACTCGGTGGAATTCCTCAGTTCCCTCATAGCTATGTGTGGCCACCATCATGAATGTGGGCCGACCTTGCAGTGGGTAAGTGGCACATGACTGTGCTGGTGTCGTGGCTGGGAAGGCAGGTAACTGAGCTTGAGAGAGCCAGCTAATGGAAAGCATCTTATGCTCCTGCTTTGCCAAGCTCTGAATTTTGTTGAAAATATTGGGCAACATTTAGTGACAGAAGCAGAAGTTTTCCCCAAATAGAAATTTTAAATGGGTAGAGTTCTCACTTACTAGAATCTCTCCCCAAAGCTCCCTTTGGTACGACTCCTGTCTGCGACTAGATTCGCATGCCTTTTCCTCCTTTGTCTCACCTCTGCATCCTCTCTCTTCTAAAGTTTTTGGGGCTAGCTCCCTTTTCATACATGCTCATCTGTCCCATTCCTTTTCTCTCAGTGTCCAGCTTATGTGAAGAAGATCTTGAGATCTAAGTTGACCACACTCTTTGGAGCCAAAAGTGTGACATGGCAACTATAAAAGTTACAAAGAAAAATACCAGACTTGGGTTTTAGATGGCCACCTTCCCTGTGCACAAATCACCAATGCTGCGTGGCCCTCCTCACAACTAAATCACAACTTTGGAGGAGGTCTGACAGACAATGTTCAGTTGTGTGCCCAAAATAATCACAAGAAAGATTACAAACTGGCAAATTCTGAAGGATTTCGTTCTGTCCATTTCCTAAATCCTCTAAATAATTCCACATCTTGAATCCTTCCACATGTGCACTAGATCCCTTCTCTTTTCTCTTACCCAAAACCTCACACCAGAATTCTCCTTTCTCTTTCCTATATCACCAGGTTTTTTCCTTTCTGCTGAATAATTTCTGTAAACATATAAACAGACTCAAATCGCTCACCTAAGCCCTCTCTTGGTCTCATGTCTCCCTCCAAACATTGTCCTCATTTCCTTTTCCACCTAAGAAGTTTCCTTAAAAGAACATTTTCGAGCCGGGCGTGGTGGCGCACGCTTGTAATCCCAGCATTCAGGAGGCTGAGACCGGAGGATCCGGGTTCGAGGAGGATCTGGGTTCCCGGCCAACCTCAGCTACCTAGTGAGGCACTCCGCAACTTAGTGAGACTCGATTTCAAAATAAAAGAATAAAAAATAGGGCTGGGGGTATAGCTCGGAGGTAGAACGCCCCTGAGTTCAATCCCCAGTACCAAAAAAAAAAAAAAGGACATTTTCAGTGTCTGTGATTTCCCTAGAACCCATTCCAGTCAGGTTCCACACCCACCAATTCACTGAAATGGATTTTTTTGGTATTAGGTGTTGAACCCAGGGACATTCTACCTCTGAGCTATACCCCCCAGCCCTATTTTATTTTTTATTTTGAAACAGGGTCTCACTAAGTTGTTGAGGTTAGCCTCGAACCTATGATCCTCCTGTCTGAGCCTCCCAAATACTGGGATTACAGGCATGCACCACTACACCTGGCAAAACTGCGCCATCTGGGTTTTGGGGTCTGTGAGGGTACTCAAGGTTAGCCCTCAGTATTTATGTCACAAAGGTTGCTCAATAAAGTTGAACATTTGTTCCCCTTGCAAGGTGTGTGTGTCTGTCTGTCTTTTCTGTTTAAGCTTCCAGTGTGGACTGCAGAATGAGGAAACTGAGGCAGCAGCTGGCCTGCTCCACCTAGTGGTTCCTGTACATCTGAACCCAATGCTTACCTCTCCATTTTCACTTTACATGCCTGATCACCAGCATTCAACTTATTTAATCACTTGAAATACTTGTTCTTTTAGCTTATTTTCCATCCCCTGCTTCTTCTCATTGTCTTTTGTTCATTTCTTTTTATCTCGATAGTGTCTGTCCTTTGGAATGTCCAGAGCTCAGACCTTAGTCCTTTTGCATTTAACTTTGTCACTCCCTACATGATCCTGAACCCATTTCTTTAAATAGTTACATGTGAATGATTCTTACATTTGTATGGCCAGGTCAGACCTCTCCCTGCATTCCAGACCCATAAATCTATTGTCTACATTCTCAAATTTGACATAGCTGCATGAGCTCCTGGTCCTCCTATGCAGCTGCTCCTATAGTCCACTCTTTCTTAGTGGCAACACCATACCTGTAACTGCTCAGGCCAGAGGTCTTGGAGTCAGTCTGATGCCTTTCCTCTCTCACACTTCAGATTGGATTTGCCAGTAAATACTATCATCAACCCTACCCTAAAATATGCACCCTGAATTTGATTTCCCCAACTGCCACACCCAAATCCAAGTCATCATCATTTCATGCCTGGATTGCTGCAATCATTTTTTAATTGGTCGTCCTGTTCCTGACCTTGCTTACCCATAGTCAGATCTCCACCCAACAGCTGGAGTTCCTGATCTAAAGCTTTAGGGCAAGTCAGGTCACTTCTCCTCACTAAGAACCTTCCAATGGCTCCCATCTCACTTGGACTAGAAGCCAAAGTCCTGACTGCTCAACAAGTCTCTACATAGTGTGACTTACTACTATTACTTCTCTCTACTGAACTCATCTCCTTCTGTATTCCTCTTCCTCCTCTTCTCCATTCCAGCTGCACTGGCCAGCTTTCTGTCCCCGGAACATACAAGTCATGTTCTTACCTCAGGCCCTTTTATCTGCTATTCCTTCTGGTTATATTATACACATTAACAATGGATTGAGAAGCCCAGAGAACATGCTGAGAGGCATGTAAATAGCTAGCCCTGTTGGTAAAGTGGAGATGCTAAAATCTCACTGCATTGCCTCTGGCAATTTGTTGACTAGTTTAATGTTAAATT
This sequence comes from Graphiurus murinus, assembly GCA_004027655.1. Taxonomy (NCBI): domain Eukaryota; kingdom Metazoa; phylum Chordata; class Mammalia; order Rodentia; family Gliridae; genus Graphiurus; species Graphiurus murinus. The sequence goes on from PVLC010048525.1 coordinate 8,148, forward strand.
CTGGTACCTTTTCAAGCCTTAGCAAATGCTTAGAGTTGGTAGTACAAGTTCCAACTTGGAGGCTGCAATGCCTTCTTTGGGATTTAGCAGTCACTACATCAACCCACAGTAAGGGGTGAGCATTTATTCAGTGAAGGGCACTTTCCTCTGGATGTACACAGAGAAGATGGCCAAAACACAGAGGAATCTGAGAATCTAGAAATGGCCAAACACTCTGCCCTGAAGCCAACAGGATTCCCTGGGCCCTGGCAACTTCTGACCCCCAGAATGTTGGTGCATGGAAATATCCTGTGGGAATCTTTGGTCTAAGCATCTGGAACTGTTTTGCTACTTCTGAATTTCCAGAGGACTGGAGGAATAGGCAGAAATCAATTGAATTTGTTTCATGGTAAAAGTTTCTACCAGGAAGGATAATGATATGGGGTTCCAACCAGCTTCAGTAGGAGGGCTAATTAAATCCTCAGCCTGCTGGCTGGCAGGTAGTCAGTGGATGCCTTGAATCAGCAAGGTGGTTTCACAAGTGCTTGCTGGAAACAAAGTGACTGCTGTTTGCCTGACTCTGTGGTGGTGCCCAGTCCAGGGTCATGACCAAGAACACCAGCAGACAAACGGGGTCGGTCAGCTCCCAAACAATGCACCTTTGCTGCAGTTTCCTGTGGGGCTGATTGGGAGTTAGTGCCTTTTTCCCTTGGTTTCCTGTGGCACTAAAACTGTGTGGTTGGTCATAGCTGACTCAGGAAACCTGGGAGCTCCCTAGCGGCAGCAGTCCCGCCTTGTTTTCCAGAAACATGAGCAACAAAGGGACATGTGACATCTATTAGCTATATTGTTGTTGATTTGTATTTATTACACTTCAGAGTAAGGAACAGGCTGTGCAGGGCCTCTGGGGTTGTTTCCACTGAAATGGCATCCATCTGTCAAGGTTTCTTTTCTTTACAAGAAACGGTATTGGGAGAAATCCAAGATGGCGACTGAATGAAACAGCTTTCCCCAGACGCTGTGATTTTGAACAAAATTTACCATATAAGGAGCATCTTAACAGAAGAAAAATACAACATAAAAAGTGAAATTGAACTACACCTAAAGAAGATCAAAAAAGCGGACTCAGGAGGGCAAGGGAACTTGCCACAACCCCGCGCCCGGTGCCCTGCGCAGCGATGGATCGGTGCTGCACGGAAGAATTAGGCTGTGGAAGGAGCAGCAGAGATGAGCCAGACACTGTGAGCTGACCGGCTAACAACACGGAGACACAGCTAACAGCCCAGGCGTGGCGTTGGCCCCAGATCTCCACGAACTACCCAGGTAGGAATTGCCGCAACACTCACAGTGACGAGAACCTCCCCACCCCCCCCACCCCCCGCCTGTGGAACAGTCGGTGGAAGCTCCCGCGGGTCAGCGTCTACGTTCCGCCCCAAAGATGGAACAGTGACGACGGTGCAAAGGAGGAAAGAGGACAGCCGTGAATCCAGCTTCTTGACTGAAGGAAGAGAAGGAATACTGGAAACTCGAACACAAACTCGGAGAGGGGAGCCTGCGCGTGCTGGGAACAGTGGCTGCCATCTTTGGCGCCAGCCCCTCCCACAAACTTCCTGCTAGCTACGCAGACCATCATTGTTCGATTGCGCCCTCAGCCATCAGAACGGGAACAGGCCGAGCAGCAGGGAGCCGTAAGTTGGGCTACACGCACCCCGGGTGCAGGGTGCGGGATTCACAAAACAAAGGATAGACTCAGCCATCTGCCCTGCTAGAGCCTAGACAGGGCCAGAAGGGCAGAGGAAACCAGTGCACACAGGGTATCTGGAAAGGCCGGGCTTTTAGACTGCTAAAGCAAAAAGCAGAGACAGAGATGCAGCCAGACCCAGTGGAGAGTCCAGAGACATAAACTAGCAGTGGGTAATTCTCTGCCTGCACTGACAGAGCAAATTAAAAAAATTAATAAATAAATAAAAAATGCCAAAGACACACATGAAAATTTAAGCTTGGTACTTACGAACTAGCAGAGCGTTGGTTTTAGTGTCTGTTTGCTATTTGTAGATTTTGGGGTTTGTTTTGTTTTGTTTTGTTTTTTGTTTTGTTTTGTTTTGTTTTTTTCATTCTCTTTTGGTGTTAAGTTTTAAATTTGATCTGTCTATACTCTGTTATTGCTTTGATTTGTTTATGTTTGTTTGGATGAATACTTGCTTTGTTATCTCTTGCTTAGGTCATTGAACCCCCTCCTTACCCCTTTTACAACCCCCCCCCCATATTCCTCTCTGCTACACTTTACCTCCTCTCTTTTCTTTTCCTCTTTTTCCTGTCACATATCAATATCTAATCTTTACCCCCTTCTTTACCCTATCCCTGCATCTATTACGGTGACCTCTCACCCAAACTCTATCTCTGAACACACCCTGTCACCCCTAAACCCCAACTACAGAGATTGGACAAGAAAACTTGCAAGAACAGCAAAGATATAAATCGATGAACAGGGAAACCATGGGAAGGATAAATAACAAAGAAACAATGAGCCACCACAACCCCTCAATAACAGATCTCACCAACCCAGAATGGCAGAGACTACCAGAAGAACAATTCAGATCTTTAATACTAGAAACAATACAGGATTTTCAG
>PVLC010048526.1:0-10945 GCA_004027655.1 Graphiurus murinus
GTGTGTGTGTGTGTGTGTGTGTGTTGCAGGGGGCTCATGATACCAGAGCATGACCCGACAAGGTCACTGCCTGTGCCCCAGCCTCTTAGAAAGTTCCCAGGGTTCTCTCAGGAGCAGCGTGCCTGAGCCCTGCAGGGCTCCTGTGTTCCCCCACCCTCTCCTCAGTCTAGTGTGGCCTCATCTCTGGGGACAGATGACAAGAGGATCCTTCCCAGGAGGAGTGTCTGTCTATGCAGGCGTAGAAGTGGTGGACAGAAGTCCTAAGGCAGGCTCGGCTCTCTCTGCATCCCAGAGACATCAATTTTGTTTGTTCTCCTCTTTGCAATTAGTTAGGTTTTGCAATGTATTTGTTTTCTTAATTATTTTTTATCTTGCTCTAATGGCATAAGGCTGAGTTCCCTGGCAACAAAGAGGAGGAGACTGGCGGACAGTGAGGGGCCAGCCGGGGGGCGACATTCCCGTAGAGGCAGTTGGACATTGGCTCAAGCATGTGACTCAGAGTCCGGCGGGGGGGGGGGGGGGGGGGGGGCCTGGCGCTGGCTCCAGCCTACCTTGGTTCATTTGAAAGGTTGAATCCAGGAAATTAACTTCATGCACTGCCCCTCCAAGGGCATAAATTTACCACTGTAGATCAGTTGAAAGTTACCCCCATCACTCTGACTACCTCGTACCTATCAAAGTATATTTTAAAAAAGGGCGTGAGTATTCCAAGTGCTCTGATCACTGCAGTCATGGGCAGCAAAGACCCCAGCCCCCAAGGATCCTGAGATGTCAATCATCAGAGCAGGTGCACAGCACCTCCATGCCCTGCAGGGCGGTCCTTCTACAGCGCCCGGAAGGTGGGCAGGGACTCAAGGAGGGAGGAATGTGGTTTCTCAGTGACCAGAGTGGACATAGGGAGCCAGGCCCAGGGAGCGCAGGCCTTCCGCCTCTTTGTCTCCCACACTTGGTGCTGAGTCCTCCAGGACTCTCTGGGCCCCCCGCTCTCCCAGCAGGTACACACCTTGGCACTCACACAAGCTTCCGAGCCAGGCGCAGCCGGCCCAGACTCCTCCGAGGCTGCCCCAGCTGCCGGTGGCTGGGGCTTCTGTTGAAGCTAGTTATTTTAAATTGGAAAAAACTGGTTCCAAACAGCCATTGTACGAACACCAGGTTTTGTCTGGTAAATAAAATGCTTTAAATGTGTCTGGAGAGTCAGAAACCAGTACACTTTATAGATGTTGTTTTTAGTAACATCTAAAAGATAAATTCATGACTCGGAAGCATGACCTTGTTGCTTTGGATTTAAGAAAACCATTTCCTTAACAAAGCCATAAACAAACGAGAACCTAGAGCATTGCAGAGGGACTAAATAGTGCCTTTGTATAAGGTAGAAACTGACGCATACTTCTAAGCTGAAAGGTAATGATTGCAAAGTGCCTGATAATACCCGTGCAATACCTGCATGCATCACTGTTCAAAACAAAGTCCACTTCCACATTACATAAGTCACAAATATAGCTTTTAGACTTAAGAAGCACAGTGGTCAGTATCGAAACTCAAAAGTCAATTAGTCACCCGGGCCTGGTGACGCACACCTGTAATCCCAGTACTTGGGAGGCTGAGACAGAAGGATTACAGGTTTGAGACCAGACTCAGCAATTCAGTAAGACCCTCAGCAACTTAGTGAGGCCCTATTTCAAAATAAAAAAATAAGACTAAGGGTGTAGCTTACAGGTAGAACATCTCTGGGTTCAATCCCCAGTGCCACAAATAAATAAATAAATAAATAACAAAGTCAAGTAGCAACTTATCATTCTCAATTTTTTTTCTACCTACAAAGAGGAAGGTATTATTAGGTAAAAAAAAAAAAAAAAAAAAGGAGAAAATAGGAATTCCTATAAAATATGCAATTAATAGAATTAACAGAGACTAAATATCATTTCCAACAATTAGATATTTTAGAGACAAGAAAGCACATTCAAATTGGTTTAAAGAAATGAAGTTGTCCGGACATGATGGTGCATACTTGTAGTCCCAGTATTTGGGAGGTTGAGACAGGAGGATCGCAGTTTCAATGACAGCCTCAGCAAGTAGTAAGACTCTCATTAATTAAACAGGGTGAGACCCTGTTTCAAAATAAAAATAAAAAATAGGGCTGGAAGTATAGCTCAGAGATAGAATGTCCCTGGGCTCAGTAACACACACACACACACACACACACACACACACACACACACACAAGTTGAGAAATAGGAGCAAAAGATGGATTATGTTTTCCATTTTATTTTTCTCTATGATACTGTTTTTGAAGTTCTGAACAGAGGTTATTGCCCTAACTAAAAATCTGTAGTCAGTATAGTTAAAATGCTGTTCCTGTCGCTGCTACATATTTTTACTTCATTATTTACTTGTCAACAAACTTGATAGGTACTATCTCCTAGAATGATTTAGATGGCTATGATAATAGACACAGGCCAAACTAAGGATGCTGAAATCATGATACGGTGAATCTTCAAAATAGTGAGGCAGGCTTACATCTTCGGCCTAACTCAAAGCTTATAAGGAAATTATTTTTGAATGGTTATTTGACCCCAACACAGAATGAATGGATTTAGTCTCATTATGCCCACTCCAATTATTTTATCATTTACCTTCAAAACTTTTGTCTAATTCTGCAAGTCCTTGATCCAACTCTTGTCTGCTCTCACCACGAAAGAGACCATAGGTTATGCTGACGCTGCCATTGGAAATAGAGTCTGCGATGTTGATTGTACTGGTGATCCAAGCTTGTGTCCCGAGAATGTAGCAAATTACAATGACAGACCCCAGGCTCGTAAGAAAGCCGGATAAGAACATCAGCATTTTCTGTGTCGTCGGCATTTTCTCAAGGAAATAAGTTCCCTAGGGTAAAACAGAAAACAAAAACAAAAACAGAAGCAAAAAAAAAAAAAAAACAACCAAAGATCTTCTTATAATATTTTTGGACCTTATCACTTGGAGTCTATTGTTCAGAAATGGAGTCCCTTTGTTGTAAAACATAAAACTTCACCACTTCTGACAGGAAGGGTTGTGCCACTGCACATTGAACTGTGAACATGGTCATAAAGCTTCGCAGTGGCTGAACTTCGGTCCCGAGTAAGAGGTTGCTATGGTTGCAGCCAACCGGCGTGAGCAAGGGGTGAGGACTTCCTCAATCTCACGACGGATTCATAGTCCTTCATTGTGCGTGGAAGCCAGGTCAGCCTACCATGTCAGGATAGAATTCCAGTTCCTAAATAATGAGGGCACACGGGATCCACACCTGGAGCGTGTTTCTTGAAGCCTACAGCATAAAGCCCAGCTGCCTCAGGAACTGCTGGGAAGGGACTCACTACGGTTCCCAGAGAAGAGGTTTTGCCAAAGGTCTTGTAGGGTGGAAAGAGAAAGGTCGACCCGTTCCAGTTCACGCCTCTTCTGTTTCAGACCTTATCAGGGAGGTAGGCTGTTCAAATTGCCTCTTCCGAACTGGATCCTATTTGCACGTTATTTAACGGTAACTTGACAGGCTCTGTCTTTATCTTCTTCCTCACTCCGATGGACGTGGTTCTGAATATTTTTGCTCAAGTCTTTATGCCTCAGGTCCTCTCTGCTGAGTGGCTAATCATCTATAAGTGGTCATTCCTGGCCTCCAGCAAAACTCTCCCACTTGACGAAGAGATCATTTCTCAAGATGAGAAACAGATGTCCGCAGCCTAGTTTGCATTTTTCTTTTTGTTGCATTCTTTGATTATAAAGTGATATTGTATATGTACCTCAGGATGTCATACTTTTCATGGGCGGCGCCTAACTTACTTGTGGAATGAGCTATCTTTGCCATGAGAGCAGATATTGTGCTCCTGGAGAGGACGAGTCTGTATTGCATACCTCTGAGTCCCAAGATCTGCCAAGGAGATTGGCACAGAGGAGACACTAAGCCAATATTTGTCAAATGCATTATTGGAGATGTGTTCTCATGCAATTCACTATTGTGAACATATTTCCAATCATAATTTTAAAATGGAAATAACAACACATGAACGTCCTCAGACATAAAACCTTGTTGATATCTCTATTTCCTTGCTTCGATTTCTGAAATTGAGTCAACATACATGAACTTTTACAGAAGTGATTTCTCTGTATTGCTTAGCTGCTCAGTGGAAAAAGTACCAATTTGCCGACCCCACATTAGCACAGAGAGCACACACTTGACTATGACATCCTCACAGTATTGGATAGTACTGGGGAAATTTGTTTTCTTTTTCCCTTTAAGTCTACTTATTTTTACTGCAGCTTTAAGTAGCGAGGCAGAATTTCAGTAGTCATTTCTATCTAGCCCTTTTTTGAGTGTGAAAATAATTTTGTGTTATGATACAAGCACTATATATGTTCTTTAAAAAAGTATTCAGATGGAACTGAGAAGACTAAAGAAGAAAGCAGATAGAACAGATAATTCACACTAGAAGATGTAATTTCGCTCCTACTTGGGCAATGACTTTCACATTGATGTCTTTAGGTCTATGAATACACTCATATTAAAATGGAGTCCTGCTCCCTGTGCTATTTTATAATCTGCTTTTAAAAATTTCAACCTTTTACCATGACCCTCATCTCAATAAATCCTATGTGCATCATACAGAATAGTCACAACTTCTTTATACACAGCCTTTCTGATAGACTTGTGGTCTCTTTCCAGTTCTTCACTGCTGTACCAGGAGGTAGTGGTGCTCCTTATACACTCAGCTTTGTTAGCCTGTCTAGGTGCTTCGTTTGGAGAGATTCTTAGAAAGAGAATTATAAAGCCAACAACTATGTGCTCACTAGCAGAAAATTGGACCTGGTGTAAGAACCCACTAATAGCACTTCGCATCAGAATCCTCAGGCTCTGTAGACTCTCAACCACAGACCACTCTTCCTACGTTTTATTTTTTACAAGCTGAGAGACAAGAACAACTCGTTGATATTTTTAATCATGGAGAGTTAACATATCTTAATATGCTTATTGAACATGTGTATTTTTATTGGCACATATTTTCTGTTTACAGTGTTATTTATTACATAGAGATGTGTTTTATTTACATTTTTTGTATAGTAAAGATATTAAAACTGCCAGTTTTGTATATTGCACACACACATTATTTTTTTGTGTGTGTGACACTAGAGATTGAACCCAGGGGCATTCTACCTCTGAGCTATACCCCATCCCTACTTTCATGTTTTAATTTTGAAACAGGGTAGTGCTAGGTTGATGAAACTCTCACTACTTGCTGAGACTGGCCTCGAATCTGTGATCCTCCTGTCTCAGCCTCCCAAGTGCTGGGATTGCAGTCACGCACGACCACACCCAGCAGAAAGCCTCTATTCTTGAGTGACAGCATAACCCGCTGCCTCTTGTACCAACCTCTTTATGTCTTCTTTACATTAAATACTGTGGACAAGCCTGGAGCCAGCCCGGTTTTTCTCTCTGATAACCTGGTTATCAGAGTATTTGTGAAGTGCAATCACTTAAATTCCACCATTCAAGTGGTTCTCCTGGTTATCTAGGCATCCAGTAGGCTGGATTAAGAAATACCAAGAGGCCCAGAGAAGCATCAGGTGGGTGTGTTTCTGAGGGTATTTCCAGAGAAGCTCAGCATGTGAATTCAAGCGGACTAGGTAGGGGAGAGCCAGGCTCAATGTGGGTGGGCCCCAGCCAATCTGCTGGGGCCTAGACTTCTGTGTTTGCTCATACCTCATGTGACAAGGCTGTCCTCATAGCATTTTGCGTTAGGAAGTGACTGGGAAGCCGGGAGTGGTGGCACACGCTTGTAATCCCAGTACTTGGGAGGCTGAGACAGGAGGATCACAGGTTTGCAGCCAGCCTCAGCTACTTAGTGAGGCCCTCTGCAACTTAGTGAGACCCTGTTTCAAAATAAGGAATAAAAAATAGGGCTAGGGATGTGGCTTGGAGGTGGAATGCCCCTGGGGACCAATCTCCAGTATCACAAAAAAAAGAGAGAGAGAGAGAAAAGAAATTGACTGGGAAAGGGTGAGTGGTGTTGATATATCCATGTATTGATTTCAGTGGCTACAACGAATGAAGTAGTACTAGCCACATAGGGCAGAAAAAATAATAATAATAAGGATGGATGAAAAGGAGACAAGGGAAAATAAACTAGAACTTTAAATCTAAAAAGCTCCATGCACACCATCACCTGTACTCCCCAGCCGTGTTTTCCTTCTGACATAAATTCTCTGCAAGCCCTTGAATCTTAGCGCCTCGCCGTGAATCTAGATGATTAAAGCCTGCGTGCAGCGCTAGCCTGCATGTGTATTTTCTTTAGACTAAATAAAGCCAAGGGAAAATAGTGCTGGAGACATGATATGGGCATACTCCAAACATTATCTGTTGGCTGGACAATGTCAACCATGGGATCCTGGAAGAACCAGACCCCGTGACCTGCCCCATGCTTCCCCATTGAGAGAAGCCAGTTAACCAGGCTGGTACCACCCCGCCCACTTCCCACGCCCACCATTTACAAAGTTTGCTTTAAACAGAAGCGCCTGTGACCCCCACAGCGTGTCTCACTCAAGAGTAACCCCACTTCTCCTCTCTCCAAGGGTGTAAACTGTTTTCCTGAATAAACCTTTACTGTGTCTTTTTTGACACATCCTAGAATTTCTTTCTGTGTTGTATGTGAAGAGCCTGCCAGGGCTTAAGTCGGGGTCCCCTTCTTCTTTCTGGGGACCCCCTCAGGCCCCTATCCAATGACAAGAGTATGGAAAAGCATCCATGAACTACAGTTTAGCAATGGAAAATGCATATGTCGGTATGTTTATGAATTCCTAGGATTCTTCAGGAAGGATTGGGGAAGAACAGGCAACTTTGTCTCCGGAGAGGAGAATCAGTTGTCTGGGGAACAAGAAGCGAGAGAGATTTAAGTTTTTCATCAATTCACTTTGGAATCTTTTACTTTTTGAACCATGTGTCTGTGTTCCCCAACTTGTTAAAAAATGTAATGGTGACTATTTAAATATAGAACTATGTAACTTTACCATGCAGACTAATTGCCATTCTGAACACAGGTAACACAACATTTGAACTGCTGCGGAGAGATGGAATATATCCTATGAATCCAATAATCAAAAATCGCTTACTCAGCACTTGTTAAGGTGCTGGCAGGAACCAAAGAAGCAAAAATGACTCTGCCATTTCCCTGGAGAGGGGATGCACGTGGAGAACTACAAAGCAACAGCACATTTAAGACAAAGGTGGGAAATCCAGCTCCAGCCATGACAGAGTAATGGATATAAAACTTATTCTCCCTCCGTTTACCTGCCTATTTACTCTCTGGCCACATGTCTCTCTGGGTGTAGATATAGACATAGATATATAAAACTGTGAAGTCACAACATTAAGCCCAGCTTCTCTGCCTGGAGAAGTTTCCTTAAACTGCAGCACAAAATAAATCACAGCAAGAACCACTTGGTCTCTGAGTGGAGGAACTGAAATCAAGGTTTGTCTCTGCTGCCGGGCATTGGACTGAGTGAGCCAGGGTACCAGAACAGAATGAAGCTGTGCGCCAAAGGAGCTCTACAAGTCTGCACGAGTCCCCTTAAATCTTTAGTCTAAGTTGTGCGTTAACAGAACAGGACTCTCGGAAGCCTGCCATAAAACGTTGACTGAGGACAGCACGCTTCTTGGAGATTGCAGTGGTGGCATGGCACTGGGAGTGAAGGTCACTACCAACTAGAGTCAAACGACTTGGACGGATGCCCAAGGCGTTCGTTTCAGAACTCAGGAGGACTGTGCCTCAACACTGGGGCGGCTCTAGGGTTTCTACGGACATACTGTAACAAAAATTACAACTTAATCTAGACTCGCAGGAATTCTCCATTCATTAATCAACAAGAAATTACAAACAATGAGAGAGGGGGGGAGGGGAAGGAGGAAGAAAGGAAGGAAGGAAATGCAAAGAAGGAGAAAAATAATCAGGACCCCTATCCCCCCCCCCCAAAAAAAATCAATAGAAACATATTCAAAAGCCGGGCATGGTGGCGCATGCTTGTATTCCCAGTACTTGGGAGGCTGAGACAGGAGGATCTGGGTTCACAGCCAGCACACAGCAATAGAAACTCTTCAAACTGAAATACATTGAGAAAAAAGGCTTCAAAGTTTAAAAAACCCAGTAACCTGGGATGGGAGACAGTATTAGGAGAGATCATGTACATAAAAATTGCAATCCCAGAAGTGGGTGAAGGGAGAACATTTAAAAGAAATTATAGCAAAAAAAAGAAAAGAAAAAGAAAAAAAAAAGATGAATACTTTAAATCAAGAGCCAGGTGTGGTGGCCCACGCTTGTAATCCCAGCATTTGGGAGGCTGAGATGGAGGATCCAGGTTTGTGGCCAGCCTCAGCTACCTAGTGAGGCCCTCCCCAACTTTGAGACCCTGTTTCAAAATAAAGAATAAAAAATAGGGCTGGGGGTGTAGCTCGAAGGTAGAACGCCCCTGAGTTCAATCCCCAGTACCGCAAAATAAATAAATAAATAAATAAATAAATAAATAAATAAATAAAAGAAGCTCAAATAATCTTAAGTAGCATAAAACTTAGGAAACAAAGAAAACCACACCAAGACACAATTTAACTAAATTTCTGAGAATAAAAAACAAACCCAGCATGGAGGAGAGAATTTGAAAAGCAACTAGAGGAAAAAGAGCCATCGCCTGCTACAAAGGATGAGTCTCCAAAGGATTTTGCTACGTGAGAGTAACAGCGCACTGCATATTGCATGTCTATGAAGACCTGGGTCAGACCCGACAGTCTATGGTAAGGGGACATGGGGGAGGTTTCTGGGGCGGTGTAAACCTCAGTATCTTGGTAGAGGAACGTACGCCCCTAGTCCAGGAACACGTCTTTATTCATTTCTTTACCTTAGGATCCGTACAATGCATGTATATTACTCATCAAAGCAAAGAACTCCAAGGGGGGAAAAACAAGAATTAAGATATTGTGAGGGCTGGAGTAGGGTATGACCATCCCTTTTCTGGAAAAGCTGGTGCCTAACTTGGGAAAAGAGGATGAGAAGGAAGAGGATTGAAGTCATGGAAAATGAAAAGTTCTGGAAGTGTTTGCACTCTTCATTCTGGTACATTCCAGGGAGCAGGATAACCATCCCCACTGTTCCTCGGTGGGGGACAGGTCCTGGACAAAACCATGAAAGACACTCCCAGCTCCTTTTGTCTTTGCTTGCCCGGCCCTCTAGCCAGCCAATTGCCAGGACCTGTTTTTTTCTCCTAAAGTTGAATCATTTTTTGTTTCGTTTTGTTTTGGTGAACCAAGGGGCATTCATTCTATCATCGAACTACAACCCAGTCATATTTTATCTTTTATTTGGAAATAGCATCTCGCTAAGTTATTGAGGGGCCTCCCAAGTTGCTGAATCTGGCTTTGAACCTGGGATCCTCCTGTCTCAGCCTCCCAAGTACTAGGATTATAGATGTGCGCCATCACATCCAACTCTATATTAATGTTTCTGTATACTCTTTAAAGCAAATTCTTCTTTGCTTTGCACACATTTTTTTTTTTTTTGGCTTATCCTCTTAGAAAGCACTTCTAGCATCCACACTTGAATTCTAGTTGAGCCCATAAAGCAAGATGAACACTTGCTGAGTCACTGCAGAGATACTCAAGGGCCCAGTCCTCCGATACATTGAGGAACACCACCAGGGTGATGCTAACAGTCTCAGGACAGCGCCTGGAGTGTCATACAGGAAAGGAGTCGCACGGGTGGGGTTGGAGCAGGAGCCAGGAGAGCAGGCTTGGAGGGCAGCGGCCAGGCCTGGGGGTGGGGGTGGGGGGCTTGGACAGGCAGAGAAGCCGTGAACTGGAGAGGCACTGTGTCCCAGGGTCCTAAAAGATGAGTGGATCTGTGTTCAAGATGGCAAAGGGGGGGCGGTACCAGAGCTTAGGATGAGGTTAGGGGAATTGACAGCTTTGCCAACCAGGACCCTGAGCCTAAGAGAAATGAAGAAGAGGACTAAGAATCAGGGGGCTTCCACGTGGGAACCTGCAAGACCCTGTTCTCAGCGCTTCTGTAGGACATGGGCTCTGCAAACCTGAGAAGACATTCAGAACGTTGCTAATTCCGAGCAGAATCTTTGGGGTCCAACCGGGAGGGCATTGTGGGAGAGAAAAACCATCTGCCTTCTCCTCATGCTTCCGGGGCTGTTCACTTTCCAGCAGCAGATGTCTGACAGAGCTGACGCGCTTCTCTCTTCCTGGATGACAGTCTCTGTCTCCCCAGCCCTGCGGTGTTAACAAGCAAAACAGTGCTTATCAGAGCTTTGAAAGTGTCGCCTTCTTGTACTGAAGCCTGGTTCGCAGCTGTAACAGCAGGAACCTCCAGAGCGGGGTGATGTCACTGGGCCACCTGGCCCCGCCCAACCTGGGCTGCACCTCGAGGGCCTGCTGTAGTGGAGACAGCCCTCTGGCCTGCTGGTGACAAGCAAGGGGCCTGCTGGGGCCCATCCTCCTGCTCTGCCAGGACACACCAGCTCACTGAGCCCCTCCCAGCCACAGGCGCCTTAGGAGCTCAAGGCAGAGAGAGGGTGGAGACAGGCTGCCGGGGCTCCCAGCCCTAGGGGCAAGGAAAGAAAGGATGGCAGCCACCACTTGAGTAAAGGAACCTATAAATGATCCCAAATCATGATGAGAATGCTGGAGGAGTGAGAGAGGAGGGGTGTGTGGCCATCTTACCAAGGCAGTTGGCCAGGGGACAGAGCCCCAAGCAGGAAGGAGGTGGCAGGAGCCAGGGCTGGGGCAGGTGAGCTGGGAGAGGTGGCAGAACCTCCTGCAGTCTGGGAGGCCTTTAAGCAGGGGCTGAAGCTGGTGCACACTGCGGTGGTAGGAAAGGTAAAGGCAGAGAGGAGAGAAGAAGGGACCCTGGCAAGGAGGAGCCAGACAGCA
>PVLC010048527.1:0-10767 GCA_004027655.1 Graphiurus murinus
GGCTTGGCAGGCAGGCAGGCAGGCAGGCAGGCAGGCAGGGACAAGGCGGTTGAACTTTATTTCCTGGTCGAAGAGCATCCCCTGCCTGGGGGGACACTGGGGTGGGGGTGGGGGCTCTGGGGCTGTGGGGGAGGAAGGGGAGGAAGGGGAGTGAAGGGGGAGGGAGACCAGAAACCAATGGGAGGAGTCTTGAGCCACCCGGTGGATTTGGAGCGCTGGGGGTGGAGAAAAAGAAAGAAACGGGGGAAATTTTTTAAAGGAAGAAAGGGAAAAGAATCAAAAGAATAAAAGGATGCCCAAGCCTGTTTTTTTAGAGTCAAGGAGCAAGCTTCTCTCCGCCACTCACAAGCGATTTCTTTCTCTTCCTCCTCACTCTTCACCCCCTATTCCCAGAGAAGAAAGAAAACCTCGGGGTCCTGGTTTCTGGCGGTGTGACGTTCCTGACCCGCTAGTCCTGGTTATTTATAGCAAGAGGGGGGAGGGGCGAGGGGGAGCAGAAATCAAGGCTGTCTCTCCAGGTTTGGGTCTGATTCTGCAGCAGGAAATTATCAGTGGGCAGGGTGGGGTTCGGATGAAGGAGAGATGGGACGCGGGAGGATGGGGGATGCTGCGGGGGACACGCGCCCCGGCACAGGTGCCGGGGACCAGAGGGCGTGGGCAGCCGCACGCTGGTGCAGGAAGGGTAGGTGGCCGGGTGGGATGCAGCCTGACTGGGGGGGGGGCACACCCCCTCAAATGCACAAGCACCCAGGCGCACACGTGCGAGCACAGTCCCTGCCGCCGCGGCCCCTCCTTACCTGGCGGTCGGGCGCTCACTGCCCCCTCCGGCCACACACCGAGCTGATGCCCCTGGACCCCCCAGTCCAGGTTGGGGAGCTCCACACACGCCTCTGAATACAAGCTGGAGTGCTCCCCAAAGGGCAGGCCAAAAGAAGAAGGGACCGACCGGGGATCGCGATCGCCCGGGGCACCGCGTTCCCCCTGGGTCTCCGCGCCACCTCCTCGAGTCACCGAGGCTGCCTCTTCCCAGCTCACCACCAGGGCCCCGGGATGGAGAAAAGGCAGTAGCAGGATCAGGGTGGGGAGTGAGAGGGAAGGAGATTCTCAATTCACTAAAGAATGTGAATGTTTCCTCCGCTCCAGGGGAAAGGACCCGCGGGAGGGGCTACGAGGCTCGGGGTGTCTGGGCCATCCAGAGGAGCCGGGCGCTGCACTACCGGCTCCCCAAGTAAGCCCAGTTTATCTTGGAAAGGGGAAGGAGGTAGTGCAGGTGCGCGTCCGCTACCTCCTGCCCCCGCCCCCTGCCGAAGAATGGGAGGAAAGAGCCAGGGCTCATAGCTGCATTCTGGACCCCAGTGCTTAGCCTCCAACTCCAGTTACCAACCCTTGTGCCCCAACCCAGAGTTTCTAACTCCAGGCAGAGACCAGAGACCGGCCGCAACGTGATTCCATTCTTAAAATCCTAGCTTTCAGTTATCAGCACAGCGTCCCCATTTTATGGATTTAGGTATTGGCACACTGAAGCTTAGGAACTTTGCCCAAGGTCACTAAGGTGGCGAGAGAGAAAACCAAGATTACACTTCAAAAACAGCAGACTAGACAGTGCACCTCGAAGGCTGTCGTGCCTGCTAAGGTACTGGGCAGGTACGGCAGCTCCCGGCGGAGGGTGGGGCGTGGGCGCGGGGGTCCTCAGCAGGCTGCGGGCTTTGCACTGCGGGCTGGGGCTCACACACTCTGCAGCACCAGGGGCTCTTCCGCATCCCGGGTCCAAGCTGCACGCTTGACCCACATACGTCCGGATTACCTCCCACCTCTCCCGCGGTGGGCAGAGGGTCACTCTGGGGCAGAAAAGAGAGTTGACTACCAGGGAAGTGTGTGTGGGGGGGAGGGGGGTGTAAAGAGGGGAACCCAAGAGTTTTCCTCTTCACAGAGGGACAAGCAGGAAGAGAGAGCTGTGAGCTTTTAACCAGTAAGGAAGTTTCTAGGTTAGAGACAAGTAAAAGTATGATGAACACAGTGCGCCCCTGTGTGTGTGTGTGTGTGTGTGTGTGTGTGTGCGCGCATCGTACACACACACACACACACACACACACACACACACACACACACACACACACTCCACCAGGCTCTTGGACTCGCAGGACGCCATCCAAAGATAGCTGGGAAGGAAAGAGGGAGGGAGGGAGAGAGGGAATCTGTAAGCCTCCTATTTGCATTTATTCCGGTTGGCACTTACAGACCTATGGCTTTGGCAAAGAGCTGATTTTCTTTTTCTTTTTTTTTTTTTTCTCTTTCCTCTTTTCTCTTCTACACAGTGGGAATCTTTTACACGAGTTAGCTTTAATAAAGAGAAAAACTGTTTCGATTATCAGCACTGTTCCAAGAGGATTCACAAAGTAGACCAAGTCTCAGGTAATCAAATGATGAAACCCTAGAAAGTTCCTCTCCCCCCCGGAAAGTCTCTCAAACCTTTCCTTCTGATCACCACTCCCATTGTGCTTTCTGAACAACCAGTTCCTTCTCCCTTGGCCCACTTCAATTTGGGTTCTGAGAACACAATTCAGCAAGCAGAACAAGTAAACCACTGATACTCTCACCAATCTAGAATGATTATAATGATCCAGTAAATTCTTAAAGTATATGTTGAAGATCTACCAAAAAAATTAAGGAAGAAGAGGGTGAAGAGGTAAATAAAAGTAGATTGCATTTCAACCAGTAAAACAGCATAGTACAAACTGAGAACATAAGAGAACTTGGTGTAAATCTTTGTACAGAATGCCCAGCTTAAATACGAACAACTTTGTAACTTGGGCAAGTAAGTCATTTAACCTAAGTCTTTTTCCTTTTCCAGAAAAAAAAAAAAGGAATAATGGTACTTTATCCACCAGACTGTTACTGGATGATGTAAATGTATGTGTAGCATTTGGCATGTGATTGATTGATTAATAAGTATTAGAATGCTTTAATGAATAAGGCACAATGAATGGACAGGAAAGTAAACAAGGTTTAGTGACATTCATCTATAAAAATTGAGTGGGCAGCCGGGCGTGATGGTGTACACTTGTAATCCCAGCATTTGAGAGGCTGAGACCAGAGGATCCAGATTCCGTTCGCGGCCAGCCTCAGCTATCTAGTGAGGAATTCCACAACTTAATGAGACCCTGTTTCAAAATAAAGAATAAAAAATAGGGCTGGGGATGTAGCTCGGAGGTAGAATGCCCCTGAGTTCAATCCCCAGTACCAAAAAAAAAAAAAAAAAAAAAAATGAGTGGGCATAAATTTGCTATAATTGTCACACATTTGTCTGAGAAGAAAGGAGCAGACATGTGAAGGAAATTAAGGCAAGTTGTAAAAATAAATGTATTAAAGATCTAAAAAAAATAAAGATCTAAATAGCAAGTAAATTTTTAAAAATTGAAAAGAATATGAATTTTCTCTAGGTGGTACTATCTCAGGGATATTTCTTACCAATTAACTATAACTAATATAAATATATTGCTTCTGGTTATAAAAGCTAAGATGGATTCATGCCTAAAATGTGTCTTTATTGTATAGTAGAGTCAACTCTAAATATCTCTCTGGAGGACTTTGCTGATATGACCACCTAGGACCACGTGGAATTGGAACAATCATGTGGAATTTGGAGATCTGTCAGTTAGTTGCTAGAGAATATCCTCCAAGATCCCAAACATACGATGAGTAGGCAAAATGTTAGTACATTTAAGATCTCATGCTTCAAAGTCATCTCTGAGTATATTCCATAAAAATGCAAAGTAAAAATGGGCATGAGCCATCTGCCATTAGTCTTTTCTGTAATATCCATTCATTATCTGGCATATATGTGTGTATACATACATACATACATATATATATATATATATATATATATATATATATATATATATATATATATATATATATAGTGAGCACCCACTCTTTGTCAAACATTATTTGGCAAGCACTGGGTGCTGAAAAGACAGACATGGCCCTTATCCTCTTAGAGTTTACACTTTAGTGTGTGAAATAAGCTCTGGTAGAAGTCATTGCAGATGTAACCTGTGAAGTGAGAAAGAAGATTATGGAATCCATAATTGGTGCACACAATTCAATCAGGGGAAACAATGTTCCAGATAGTGAAAAAAAGTATGTGCAAATATCCTGGGCCAAAACAGAATGGCATAAATGAAGAATGGAAAGAATAAACAGTAAGGCAAGAGGGCCAGAGTTAAGAATAGCTCTTGAGGCAGCTGAAGAATTGAGCGGGGCAATTGGGGACCATAGATAGGTTGAAGAAGAAATGTGACAGATGAGGGTTTTGTTTTGTTTTGTTTTTCAGTACTGGGGATTGAACACAGGGGCAGTCTACCTCCAAGATACATCCCCAGCCCTATTTTTTATTCTTTATTTTGAAACAGGGTCTCACTGAGTTGTGGAGGACCTCACTAAGCAGCGGAGGCTCGTGGTGAACCTGCGCTCCTCCTGTCTCAGCCTCCCAAGTACTGGGATTACAAATCCATCTGATAGATTAGTTTTAAGCACACCCAAGACAGAGACAGATGGTAATGGTTGTAAGGGATTTGTCAGGAAGCAACTGCAAGAATCCAGGTGAGAGATGATGTCGTTCTGAATTAGGATAGTGACAATGAAGATGAGCAGAAGTGACTATAGTCATGTGGGAGGACCAGCCAGCCTTTTTGACAGATGGGATAGGGAGAAGGGGGTTTGAGGATTCAAGGATGACTCACACATTTCTGGTTTGAGTAACTCAGTGGTGTCAGTGGAAGAGGTTGAAGGAGACGGATGATACACTCAGTTCTGTCATGTTGGGCACCGTTAGCCATGTTCTAGCCTAACACTGTATTTCCCTTTCCTCTTCCTCCTTTTATTATTATTATTATTATTATTATTAGTATTATTATTATTACTACTACTACTACTACTACTATTATTATTTGCTTTATGATTTGTAACTGTAACTACAACCATATTTTAATTCTTTGATTTCTATCTTCCTGCATGGAAATAATGTCTTGAAAAATGTGACTTTGCTTTGCTTTCCTGATTGGTGTATTATTGAATACAGTACCTAAGAAAATACCTAAGACCTATAGTACCTGGGAGATACAGAAGATTTGTTTTTGAGTGAGTTAGTATATATTGATGACCTAAAGACTGGAGGATCTAGAAGAGAAACTTCTGGTACAAAGACAGTTACAGTCATCAGAAGGGTCAAATTAGTATCTATCCCCAAGACAGGAGGAAAATGGATGCAGTATTATCAAAGCTAGGGAAAGAAAATATTACATAATAAAGAAGGACTAGTTAACTAGATTAAATTCTTTCAAAAGTTTTACAAATTTTGGTATTACATAGTCATGGTATGAAATTCAAAAGGTAGATTACTTTGTCCCTCTGCTACTATGATTCTATCGCTAGAAACTTGCACCACTCCGTTTTTTGGGTGGTAATGAAGTGCTCTACCTGATATCCTGTTGAACAAGTGTGGGATGTGTCCACAGGTTTCAGGTAGACTCCCTTCTGACGTGTAAAGTGTTAGCAATGATGGTATTGTAGGAGGTGCTCATAGAATGTGGGTTACCTGTTTTGCTGAATCATTTAAGCATTTGCATTTATAATGATTTTTGAATGAATAATGTCTCCTTTGGCTTTGAATATTGATTGATGTCTTTATAAATTGTGCATAGAAATGTCGGTAATGTTAAGGAGTAGGGAGAATGGTATATACAACAGATAGAAAGGAAATACAGAATATGTATGTGTTTATTATTTTCAGTACATCCAATAACTTAAACATGCCACATGCTAATAAAATTGCTAGGCATATAGCTTCCTGAATTTACTCTAATATAAAAGTAAGAACTGTTTTAAATAACCTTTCCATATATCTTATACATGAATTCATCTTTATTTGTATATGCTAAAGGATATGCCTAGAGTACTTTAAACTTTATCAAATGAGTTTACCTATATTCTATTAAAATTACCCTTTATTTTTCAGACAAACTTTCTTTCACAAATGCTGGAAAATAAAATTCTAATAAATTGCTATAAATTCCATAGAATAAGCATACGAATTAAAAAAGACTTTTACTCTATGGAGTTAGAAATGTGAATTCCATACTCCATACTAAAGAAGTTCAGTAGGTAATATTAACACTAAAACTGAGTTTCTGTAAAAATTACAACCACATTAAGCCTAATGAGGTAGAAATTACTTTAAATTATTGAAATCAAAATATATTATTAGCTTGGGAGGCCGAGATAGGAGATTCACAGGTTTGAAGCCAGCCTCAGCAACTAAGTGGGACTCTCAGCAACCTAGTAAGACTATTTTTAAAAAAATATGGCTGGGGGTGTTGCTTGGAGGTAGAATGCCTCTTGAGTTACTGGACATCTTTTGAAGGAGTATACCTTTGAGCAGCACCTCTGATTAATCAGTCTTCAAGGCTATTAGAAATAAAAGTGTGCCTCAAAGTACAAAATGAAATTAGTGATGCTTAAAATGGAGGTAAAGTTGCCCTATGAGGAAATTTCCTAGATGGTGACACCACAGAATGCTAATTATATTTACACACAATCTCAGCAGTAATAAAACACCAAAGTCCCTATGCCAGAAAAGGATGGAATGAAAAGGAAGTTCTTTTAGCCAACTCTTTCTCAAACCCTGAAGAGGTAGAAGAGGTGTGCCTTATCAATGTTAGTGCATGTGCAAAACTGATGTATAAGAAGAGACAACAATTGTTCAAGTTCTCTCTTAGGTTGGTTTCTTAGGATGGCCACTGAGGAAAGCCCAAAGATTAGGTAATCCAACTTGCAAGGTGGATTTTTCTACAACATAGCCTTCCTATTGCTCCTTTATTAGGACTATTCCTTCACTTAGATACCATGACCTAGTGTTTTTAAACCTTTTGAAGGTCCACCAAAAATGCTGAAATTCTGAAAAAATGTACACATTGGCTCTAAGTTTGAAGAGCAAACTACAATGTTGAAATTAATGAATGCTTAATTAAATGTTTGTTAAATATACTATGTAATTATACAAAATTAAATTTAACATGGTAAAGATACACTTAGTATGCTTTATAGTTTATGTCAAAGGGTCTTCAAATTTAGAGGGTTTGCACATAGGATAACCTAAAAATGTCTAAAGTGTCTCCAGCCACAGACAGAGATAATCTGTCCCCATTTCAGTGCATCTAAAGCAAATTGCTGTATTTTATTTATTTACTTTTTGCCCTTAAATCCTCTTTGGAAGAATTTCTAATTCAACAAGAGACAAAACTTTTGTGTTTTACTCTTGTTTTCATTATTCCCCAAGCTCAGTGTAATCACCTAACTTGTATTAGTCACTCAATAATAATTATAATTGCTATTATTCATAGTACTTATGGAATGCTTGCTTATGACCTTGCTTTCTCTGTGATGAACACCAACAGTTCAATACTCATTGAACTCCAACTCCTCCATGCTTTTGTATGGTTTACTATTCAGTGCTCTTGGGGTTTTAAGTGACAGAACACAAATACAAACTACCTAAAATAAGTCAATATTGGGCCTGATAACTGAAAAGTCAAGGGCATCTAGCTTCGAGTACAGGAGGATTCAGGAGCTTAAGCTATTCTCTCTCCCAGTTCTGTTTTATGAAAGTTGGCTTCATTCTCAGGCAGGGTCTCTTTCAAAGATGGCCACCAAGTGCTGCATTTTGGCAGCCCTCAAAGGATTACAACTTCTCAAGTTCAAAATTACACATTAAGATGCTCTATGGGGGCTTGGATCATAGATCTAGCTATACCCATCGTTTTCCTCTGAATCTGGCGTAAACTGTGTCCAAACAATGTAAACTTGTGAGTGTTCAAGAAAAGATCATTAACATTCTGTTACCAGAAAGAAGAAAAATGGATACTGAATTGGCAAAAGCCACAGATATTCATGCTAGATAGATAGGTGTCATTCCTAACCATATATATTTTTATTGGTATATTGTAAATCATACATCTTTGTTAGGTACAAGCTGGTAAAGGCATATATGCACACATCTCTTATTTAACCCTTCCCCAATTCTCGCTTAACCATATATTTTTGATAAAACCATTATGATATACGAACATGAATCTGGCTAGAAGAGGGACCCAAACTTACCATATTCATCTTAAATGAATAACTTTGTCCAATAAGAAGGGATGAATTAATGAATGCATGAATGAATGAATTCACCATTATAGGATATCTGTGATTATCATATTCTTAACTTTGGATGAATGCTTTTTCCATTTTATCCATTCACATAATCATATGCTAAGCATTCTGAAAACTGTTTGAAAATAGTCATGGCACAACTGAATAAACATAAGTAAATGTATACAGGAATTGATAGAAAAACTTTAAAACATTAATTATAATGAGAATGGCTAAAGAACAGAAAGCCCTGATAACTGAATACTCAAGAACTTAGAACTACTGGTGAAAAATATTATAATGCCAATGTTAAATAATTGCATTAATTCCACTTCTACATGTTTAATATTTGTTGAATAAATGAACTTTGAAATGAATTCTATAGTTTTTTTGTTTTCTAAGCATTTATATAAAATGACTCATAGGATAGTTTCTTAAGTTTTTTAACACATGCCTTTTCTGTAATCATAAGACAGTCTTTCATATTTAGCATTTAACTATGCCATAAACCCCAACCCTAACTTTTTTTTTTAAGGCAGAACATAAACCTACAAGTGTTTATTGAATGCTGGCCTAAGTAGACCATTTAACATTTTAAAAAATCCTCAAATTTGGAGTAATTTATAGCTTAAGTGTCTATTTTTCTAGTGGTAGTTTATTTTTTATATACTTTTATTGGTGCAGTATAGTCTTAGGTCATCTTTATTGATACTAAATGACCTTTCCTGACTTTCTGGTATCTCTACACTTCACTGAATTCTCACAAAATAGTCTAAGTTCTAATGTTATCTCCATTTCACAATATTCCAAAGGTATCAAAGATTTTGTGGTTAAGAAAAACTTCTCTTCAGAAAAGAGGAAAGGGGAATGAGCAAAATCTGCCAGAGTGAAGATTTTCTTTAATTGGAAACCCAGTGAGTAAGTGATAATAATCCCTGTTATCTTTCATTTATCTTAGCATAGTTCTCTCATACTAGAAGTGCATGAAGACAAGTTTTGTTCCTAGTTCCTGAGAAGATGAATTTAGTTGTAGGTTTAAATAGAATATTTTTGCTGAGGATGTGGGATGTTGTGCCATTGAGCAAAACAACTGCTCTATAAAATAAAGTCTCTATCAGACACAAAAACCTAACAACCAATTTCCACCAATGAATATATACTAGTGTCTGCTACAATAAAGAGATAAACAGCTGCAAGGTTAGCCAAGATGTAGAGCGCTTTGATACCAGAATACGGGTTTTAAATTGTGTAGATAGCCAGGCGTGGTGGCACACGTTTGTAATTCCAGTACTTGGGAGGCTGAGCCAGGAGAATCACAGGTTCACAGCCAGCCTCAGCTACTTAGTGAAGCCCTCCACAACTTGGCGAGACCCTGTTTTAAGATAAGGAATAAAAAATAGGGCTGGGGGTGTAGTTCAGAGGTAGAATGCCCCTCAATTCCCAGTACCTCTCCCAAAAAGGAAGGGGACTCCTGAGCACTTAGAATGTAGGGCATGTCTTCATGGGATCATTTTAATCTGACTGTAAAGTTGCCTTGATGGAAGAAGAAACCTTAGATAACAGTTTCTTTTAAAATTGGACTGGAAAAGCACTCAAGAATTTATGGGAAGGAACCTAAATACTGATAGGTATTAGGTTCCTGATACATTGTCCATCTAATTGTTTTATTGTTTGTCTCTTAACTGAGGGCTGGACATGTCCTTTCATTCTTTCATAGGGAGAAGGAAGTATAAATGAGTTAGGAGAAAAAACCAGTAAGATGCTACTTCTTTTTTTTTTGTGGTACTAGGGGTTGAACTCAGGGGCACTCTACCTCCCAGGTATACCCCCAGCCCTATTTTTTATTCTTTATTTTGAGACCAGGTCTCACTAAGTTGCGGAGTGCCTCACTACGTAGCTGAGGCTGGCCGCGAATCCTGATCCTCTGGTCTCAGCCTCCCGAATGCTGGGATTACAAGTGTGCACCACCACGCCCGGCAAGATGCTACTTGTTCTAAAACTGAAGTTCTACTAGCCCCTGAGAGAAAAATGGTTTCAAAAAATCCAAAATTTAAAAACAAAACAAAGCAAAAATCAGGTACCAATTAAAACAACTCTTTGAGGACAGGTAATTAAACACATGGTTTTAGAAAGGCCCCCATCATTGATAAATTAAGGTAATACATATGAGTTTTTATAGATAATATCAGAAAATTAAAATACATACCTAGTTCATGATAAGCATCTCTGGTCTATATCTGAAAACAAGTTTGTATATTTGCCTCTATAATGAAGGACACAAAGATAATGTTAGTACAGTCTCTCTGGACCCCAGAGGTCAAGAATAGGACAATGCTTAAGTCGTATACGTTCCAGGGTTTCCTCCTGGGATGAGGCTCAGGCCTACCCTCTGCCTGGCTTTTGCTTGCACACTTAGCCTTAATCACTTTGCCCCTTTTCTCTGTCTTACTTGCTTGCCTTCTGCATGGGGCTCTTTCTCCCATGGCATACTTCCAGGCATTTAACTTGAGATCACAAAAGTTTGAGGTGGAAACTTTGAATGGAAAGTTTTAAGGGAAACCTGTTTTCTTT
>PVLC010048528.1:0-10689 GCA_004027655.1 Graphiurus murinus
AGCCCTATTTTTTATTCTTTATTTTGAAACCGGGTCTCACTAAGTTACGGAGTGCCTCACTAGGTAGCTGAGGCTGGCCTTGAACCCGGATCCTCAGGTCTCAGCCTCCTGAATGCTGGGATTATAAGCGTGCGCCACCACCCCCAGCTCTAGCCTTTGATTTTTTATGAATGACTTCAGTCCCCTTGGGAGCTAGGGGGAAGCATCTGTCTGGTAACCTCAGAGGCAGCAGCAGCATAGTGTCCATTCACGGAGTGGATGCTATGGGAAGGGGCCTGGGTGGTGAGCTGCCCCCCCCCGCAAGACGTCACTGGCGTCTGTGGACTAGATGCAGGGGGAGGTGCCTCATGGTCAATAAATCCCCGGGCTGTCTGACTAGGGTCTGCAGCCGCCTGAAGGAGCCACCTCCTCCACAGCTCTCCCTAGGTGAGTAAGAACACTGTCCCTTAGACTGAGCTCCAACCTGGGTGCATGCCATGCTGTGCTCCCCGCCCCCTCCCCGCCCTGCTCCTCCACCCATGAATCACACCCAGACAAAAGCCCCCTTCCCCTTCCCTCCCCAGCACCTACTGTGCATTCTGTGATTGCCACTGCTACCGGGCATGGAGGGACAAGGGGTGGAGGCACTTACTACTGTCACCACACACATCCATCCCACACCCCAAGCACCATGGAAGAGAGACAGCAGGCCACAGAGAAAAGGGGCGAAGCCCAGCCACTCTGGCTCCCCAGCACCAGGTGCTCCAAACGCCCCGCTCTGCCTCCTGGCTCCTGGCGCGTCCCCCGAGCTCTCCAGCCTTCCACTTGTGGGACTCCCCAAAGGAAGGAGGGATGGCCTGGCTGACCGGGGCCCTCCCAGCTGGCTGAGTGGGAGCTTCTGGGCCCAGGCTCTGGAGAAGGCTGGTTCCCTGGAACATCCTCCCTGGCCCAAGCCTGGATCCCTCAGTGGGCAGTGGCAGAGGGCAAGGCTCTGGGAAGTAATAAACTGACCCTGAGATGCCAGTTGTCCAGGCAGGCCCTGGAGGAAGAGGAAAGGGGTACGCCCGGGAATGCCATGCCGGGCTTCCTGAGCGCTGTCCACTGCCCACAGCCCTGCCATGGCCAGCTCCAGACTAGGCCTCCTGCTGCTGCTCCTCCTGCTGACTGCCCACCCTGGACCCTCGGGGGCTCAACACTGGTCCTATGGCTGGTACCCCGGAGGAAAGCGAGCCTCCAACTCACCCCAGGCCCCCCTGAACGCTCTAAGGCCCCCAGGTTGGTGATGGGTCTCCCCAGCCTGAGCGAGGGAAGAAGGTACTGGGTGGGGCTCTCCATCTGCCCTGAGCTCAGAGTGAGGGAGGGGGCCAGCGCTGCCTGCTCCCTTCTGAGCAAGGGCTTTGCACGACTTTAGCGGACAGCCCAGCCCAGGCAGCCCAGGTCCTACCAAATGGCGCCCTGGCTCCCCCCAAGGACACTGCGCCCTGGGAGGGCAGGACCATGGCCCGGTCGACCGTCCACAGGAGGCAATACCTGGTGTAGACACTACTGGTGAGTGCAACTGGGGGTCCCCAGCATGCAAGACCAGCCACAGGTCACCAGTGGCCATCCTGGGGGGGAGGGTGCTGGGAGACAAGATACCACGGCCCAGGACCTCCAGCTATTTCTCTGGTCACTGGTGGAGCAGGACATAACCGCACAAAAAACTTCATAAATAGAACAGAGATAGCTATGGTGTCCCCCAGCTTCTTGACAGCCAGTCCTGTGTCTCAAGACGGGCAGAGCTCCGCTTAAGGGAAAAGAAGAGAGACCGTCTCACACAAATGGGCAGCAGTGTCCAAAGGACCCGGGTGGCCACTGTCATGCACTCAGAACAACTCGAGCCGCAGAGCTCCCAAGGCCATGCCAGAAGACAGGTGGTGGGGAAATGGCTTATCACTAGTTTGCAAATTGAACATATTTAAAGTGCACCAGGGGAGCACATTAACTAAAGAAGAAAGTGCTAAGTTCCTAGGAAGCAAAGCCTTGTCGCCTAATTTAAGTGCATATAAACTCAGGTTTTTACACATCAGGCTTGTTTAGGGTGGACTAGGCTATCTGCCAGGTTGGCTGTAAATCCCCACTGGGTCCTCTGCCTCCGGCAGAAAGGGGGTACGCCCGGGCGACGCGACAGCAGGGCCGGCGGATGGGCCAGGTGGGGCTGGGAGGGAAGGGGACTGCTCAGCCCGTGCGGTGACCGGGATCGCTCCTCTCCCTCCACAGAACGCAGCCCGAACGCCATGTCCCGCCGCCCTTGAATAAAAGTGTGCGACCCCCGAAGCTGTTGCCTCGAATTCTTTCCTTCGTTCCCTTCCTCTCCCCTCTTGGGCTGGGACCCCGCAAGGGAGCGGGAAGGACTCTGGCGCCCGAGTTCCCCAGGGCGCGCTGGGCGGGACCGGGGCGGGGCCACGCACTGACCCCGCCTACTGCGCGGAGAGGGGCGTGGCCGAGGACTGCTGGTCCCGTGATGCCTCACGGCCGCTTCGGGGCGGGGCGGGGCCGGGTGGCCGGGCCGCACGCTGACCCCGCCCACAGGGCGGAGAGGGCGTGGGTGAGGACTGCCGGTCCCGTGGTGCCTCACGGCCTCTTCGGGGCGGGGCGGGGTGGGGCCGGGTGGCCGGGCCGCATGCTGACCCCGCCCACAGGGCGGAGGGGGCGTGGCCGAGGACTGCAAGTCCCGTGGTGCCTCACGGCCGCTTCCGGGCAGGGCGGGGCGGGGCCGGGTGGCCGGGCCGCGGAGAGGGAGGCGACGGGCCATGCTTCGCGCGCTGGGCGGCCTGGGCTCTCGGCCCCCGTGCCGGGCCCCGGCCCTGCTGCTGCTGCCCGCGCGCGGCCGCAAGAGCCGCCACGACCCGCCGGCCAAGTCTAAGGTGGGGCGCGTGAAGACGCCGCCCGCGGTGGACCCCGCCGAGTTCTTCGTAGTGACCGAGCGGTACCGGCAATACCGCCAGACCGTGCGCGCCCTCAGGTGTGTGATCGGGGCTGCGGGGCGGGCGTCTGTGCGGGCGGAGAGAGGGCGCCCACCTGACGCGCGTCCCCGCCCAGGCTGGAGTTCGTGGCGGAGGTGCGGAGGAAGGCACACGAGGCCCGCGCCGGGGTCCTGGCGGAGCGCAAGGCGCAGGCGGACGCCGCTGAGCACCGGGAGCTGATGGCCTGGAACGAGGCGGAGAACCGGCGGCTGCAAGAGCTGCGGTAGGTGGGGCGCGGCGGCAGGGGCGGGGAGGCTGTGGGCCTCGCTCAGCCCCGGCCTCCCGCCCCTCACAGGATAGCGAGGCTGCGGCAGCAGGCGCTGGAGCAGGAGAAGCTGCAGGCGGAGGCGCAGGCCCGCCGGGCCCGGGAGGAGCAGGCCTTGATGCAGCTCAAGGAGCAAGAAGTGCTGCAGCTGCAGGTGAGCGGGGGTCGGGGGAGCGCCCAGGAGGCGCCAGGACGGGAGGTTCCCATTTCTACTCTCAAGCACGTAGCCGGCAGTAAGAGAATGTGTTTGACCTTGCCGGTAATAAGGTCATTGAAAGGTTGAGTGAGCCAGGCTAAAATAGGGCTGGGGGTGTGGCTCGGATTTAGAAATGCCCCTGGGTTCAATCCCCATTACCACCCCACACAAACACACACGTTTACTATGCTAGGCCAGGATTGGCATGGGAGGCTCTAAAGCGTGGAGACCAGTGAGTAGTCCAGAGCCAGTGAATGAGGTTTAACTTAAAAGCATGGTGGCAAACGCCTGTAATTCCAGTATTTAGGAGGCTGCAACAGGAGGAACACAGGTTAGAGGCCAGCCTCAGCAATTTAGTGAGGCCATGTTTTGAAAAATAAAGAAGAGCTGGGCATGGTGGCGCACTCTTGTAATCCCAGCATTTGGGAGGCTGAGACCGGAGGATCCGGGTTTGAGGCTAGCCTCAGCTACCTAGTGAGGCCCTCAGCAACTTAGCAAGATCCTGTTTCAAAATTAAAAGGGTAGGAGTGGCTGGCGATGTACCTTAGAGATAGAATCCCCCTAGGTTCAATCTCCAGTACAGAGAGAGAGAAAAAAATAATGGCCAGGCTGCCTAATGTTATTCCACTGGAGGTTTGTGGGGCACTCAGAGAGGTTCTGGGTCCAGCAGGGCTAGAGGTCAGCAGGCTGTGTGGGCTGCCAGTGTATGCAGGGCTCCTATGTGCCAGTACCCGCCTGGCAAAGTTGAACGGTCCTGAAAGGGGGAGTGAGGATTAAGAAAGAGAAAGACAAGAGATAGATTCGGGAGGACTGTCAGTGAATACTGCAGCCCTGAGCTTATTCACCTCAGCCCTTACATACTTTTTAGAGCATCAGAGTATACATCAAGGTTAAAGCTTTCTCACAATGGTTGCATCTGTGAAAATAATCATCTCCAGGTCCAAGGTTCAAAGAACAAATATTCACATAGTTCTTTACTGTAACAGTCTGATAAAGTCTGACTAAACATCTTTATTCCTGAAACTTAAAGCAAAACAGTACTCTTGCCCATGGTCAGTAATCAGCACGTGTTATGAGAATCTGCATCTCTGTAGAAACAGACTTCTATGCACCTGTGAGTCTGCAGAAACAGACCTTGAGCACTGTCGGTCTCCAACACCCATGCAATTGGCCTTTTCTTTCCCAATAGGAGGCGGCAAAAAACTTCATCACCCGGGAGAACCTGGAGGCACGGGTGGAAGAAGCCTTGGACTCCCCAAAGAGCTACAACTGGGCCATCACCAGAGAGGGGCAGGTGGTCAGGCCGCAGCGCCAGGGCTCCTAGCGCAGCAAGGACAGAGCCTGCCCAGGGCCTGTGTGGGCACAGCGGGTAGAAGGGCTGGGCCTGACTGGGCCTGACCTGGAACAAAGTGGCTGGTGTTTTCCTGGCAGAAGGTGCAGCCTTTTCCAGAGCAGCCCACACATTCTGGCTCTGCACTCACCACTGGGTCAGAGACTCCCACACACCGCCCTGTTCTGCCCCGTGTCGTCTCAGGACAGCGCCAGGCGCTAGAGTCGTTTCCGTCCCACACAGCGTCATGCTGGGTCACAGCCCCCCAGGAAGCCAGCCCATCTCCTGAGCATCTTCGGGGCGGTGGGTGGCAAGTTACATCTTACCAGCCAAATGTGGCTTGCTGCCTATTTTTGTAAATAAAGTTTCATTAGAACTCGGTTTTGTCCATTCATTGATGACTTTTATACTACAATGACAGATGAGTAGTGGCAACAGAGACCGAATGACTTGAAAAAAATCTATAAAATATTGCCAGGCATGGTGGCACATGCCTCTAATCCCAGTACTTTGGAGGCTGAACAGGAAGCTCACAGGTTCAAAGACAGCCTCAGCAAGTAGTGAGACCCTGTTTCAAAACATTAAGGCTGGGGGTGTGGCTGAGAGGTAGAATGCTTTGAGGTTCAATCCCCTGTACCAAAAAAAAAAAAAAAATCTAAAATATTTGTTATATGGCTTTTTAGAGGAGACCTTTGTTGGTTCCTGACTTGGGGCTCTAGGACTCCAGCCAGACGCAAGCATCACCTGATACCGGAGCTATAACCTAATTGGCCAAGGGCCTGCTTTTGCTCAACCCTGGGCTTCGCTGGCGGAGGTTGGGAATGTCTAAGATCCAGAGGCAAAGGGGAGACCCGCTTCTTCCTGTAGCTTTGTCAATCCATGACTTCAGTGACCTACATCTGCCCTTGCACTTATTATTGAGGGATTACTAAATGATTATTCTCAAGTCCCCAGGCATTCGTGGACCACCCACCAGGTGGGTGCTGGCAGGGGAGGCATGGTTGGACTAAGTAAGTGTAGTTAGGCAAGTTCTTGGACCAAACCCTGTGGGTGCCGGGGATACTTGTGACTGAAGTTCAGGAAGTTGCATTAAGCTGAGCACTTAGAGTCGAGACCCACTTCAGACAGGCCCTCCAGCAACGCGCAAGACAAGGATGAAGAGACACTTCTCCAAGCCAGAGCTGCTGCCATTTATAGGAGCTCTAGATACCACCAGAGGAAAAAGAGTGGGGTCCCAGCTCCTTTCCACAGCTCTCACCTAGAGGGCCTGGGCATCCCCCAGAAGTGAACTAGGGAATGTGGGTAATTCTCCATTTCCTGTATTTTGAAACAGGGTCTCACAAAGTTGCAGAAAGCCTCACTAAGTAGCTGAGGCTGGCCGTGAACCTGGATCCTCCTGTCTCAGCCTAGCTAGTACTGGGATTACACTCATGCAGGTTGAAAGCCAGCTTCAGCCACTTAGTGAGCAACTTAGCAAGACTGTTTCCAAATAAAATAGGGCTGAGGATGTAGTTTGGGCATTTCCCCTCATTGAGGGTAAAAAGTGTGGTTAAAGGTCCCTGGAAGTTATGTTGTATTTCATAAAAAATGCTGAGCTGGGCGTGGTGGCGCACGCTTGTAATCCCAGCATTTAGGAGGCTGAGACGGGAGGATCCGGGTTCGCGGCCAGCCTCAGCTACCTAATGAGGCACTCCGCAACTTAGTGAGACCCTGTTTCAAAATAAAGAATAAAAAATAGGGCTGGGGGTGCAGCTCAGAGGTAGAATGCCCCTGAAAAAAAAAAAAAGAATGCTGGCTACTGAGGGAGAAAAATTATCTGGGAGTGGGATTTTGTGTCTAGAAAATTAGAAACTTGAGATATTAAATGTCAGCAATGGCTATGGCACAGCTGCTACTGCTGCTGGAACTGGAGCCCCTGTTCGGGAACCAGGTGACTGCCCTCATCCACTGCAGCTGCCAGAGGTACCCAGATGTGAGAAAAGTGGATCCACCTTCCCCTGGCTTTAAATCAAGAGGAAAGGTTGAGCCGGGCGTGGTGGTGCACGCTTGTAATCCCAGTACCTGGGAGGCTAAGACAGGAGGATCACAGGTTCACTGCCAGCCTCAGGAACTTAATGAGGCCCTCTACAACTTAGTGAGAACTTGTTTCAAAATAAAATAAAATAGGGCGAGGGGTGTATGTTGCTCAGAGGTGGAATGCCCCTGGGTTCCATCCCCAGTGCTACACACACAAAAATAAAAGAGGAAAGTTTGGCCAATGGGTGCAATGTTACAGTTAGAGGGGAGAGGTGAGTTCCGGTACTTTTGCACAGTACGGTGATTATAGTTGACAGTAATGCACTGCATGTTTCAAAGAACTAGAAGAGGAAGCCAGGGGTGCATGCCTGTAATCCCAGTACTTGGGAGCCTGAGACCAGAGGATTGCAGGTTTGAGGACAGCTTCGGCAACTCAGTGAGGCTTGCATCAATTTATGGAGACCCTGTTTCCAAATAAAAAATAAAATAGGGCCAGGTGTGGTGGTGCACACTTGTAATCCCAGTACCTGGGAGGCTGAGACTGGAGGATCGCAGGTTCGCAACCAGCCTCAGCTACTTAGGCCCTCCACAACTTAGAGCCTGTTTCAAAATAAAGAATACAAAATAAGCCCGGTGTGGTGGCACACGCTTGTAATCCCAGCATTTGGGAGGCTGAGACCGGAGGATCTGGGTTCGGGGCCAGCCTCAGCTACCTAGTGAGGCACTCCGCAACTTAGTGAGAGCCTGTTTCAAAATAAAGAATAAAAAAAAATAGGGCTGGGGATATGGCTTGGAGGTAGTATGCCCCTGAGTTCAATCCTCAGTACCGCAAAAAAAATAAAAAATAAAAAAAAAAGAATAAAAAATAGGGATCC
The DNA here is from genome assembly GCA_004027655.1 of Graphiurus murinus. Lineage (NCBI taxonomy): Eukaryota > Metazoa > Chordata > Mammalia > Rodentia > Gliridae > Graphiurus > Graphiurus murinus. Next base: position 7,667 of record PVLC010048528.1, read on the forward strand.
GGGCATGGTGGTGCACGCTTGTAATCCCAGCATTTGGGAGGCTGAGACTGGAGGATCTGGGTTTGCGGCCAGCCTCAGCTACTTGGGCCCTCCACAACTTAGTGAGACCCTGATTCAAAATAAAGAATAAAAAATAGGGCTGGGGCTATAGCTCAGAGGTAGAATGTCCCTGAGTTCCATCCCCAGGACCGAAAAAAAAAAAAAAGGTCTGGGGGTGTAGCTCAGAGGTAGAATGCCCCCGGCGGGTTCAATCCCCAGTACCACAAAAGAAAAGAAAAGAAAAAAAAAAAGATGTAAGGGGCAGATACGCTGTCACATATACATTATACCCCATAAACACGTGCACTTACGTGTCACGGCGGGGGCTCCTGAGTATTGAACTCAGGGGTGCTATACCTCTGGGCTATACCCCAGGCCTTTTTATTTTTTATTTTGAGACAAGGTCTCAATAAATTGCCCAGGCTGGCCTCAAACTTGTGACCCACCTGCGTTAGCTACCTTAATAGCTGAGATTAGGAGAGTGCCTCTGCACCAGGCACCAGCTTGTTTTTTAACTGAAAAACATCCTGGTACTCCTAAATTTATTTTCTTCAGAACAAACAGTTTAACTCCAGCTTTTAATAATAGACAAGTTGGACCAGGCATTCTACCCTCAGCCTTATTTTTTATTCTTTATTTTGAAACAGGGTCTCACTAAGTTGCAGAGGGCCTCACTAAACAGCCGAGGCTGGCCGTGAACCCGGATCCTCCGGTCTCAGCCTCCCGAATGCTGGGGATTACAAGCGTGCGCCACCACGCCTGGCTTATTTTTTTATTTTTCAAAACAGGGTCATAGCAGCACAATTCACAACAGCCAAATTATGGAACCAACCCAGGTGTCCATCAACAGATGAATGGATCACAAAACTATGGGAAATACACACAACGGAATTCTACTCAGCAATAAAGAAGAATAAAATAATGTAATTTGCAAGAAAATGGAAGAACCTGGGGAACATTATGTTAAGTGAGATTAGCCAGTCACAGAAAGTGAAGGGGCATATGTTTTCTGTAATATGCGCAAGCTAGGGAGTAACTGGGACACCAGAGGGACTCCAGACAAGGAGGAGAAACCTCAGTGGAGCCAGGGAGGTGGTCCAAGGGAAGGGGAGGGGGGAGAATGATGTTCATTATTGGAAACACTAACATGGACTGTGTGCACATATGTGAAAATCCAGTCTCAGTCTCAGTCCTCTGTATGGGAAGGGGGAGTGGGGAGGCCGGGGAGGGGGCACCAAGTGCTGTGTGCATGGATGTCAGTGTTAACATGCTTTGAGACCATAATGCACCAATAAAAGCACATAAAAATAAAATAAAATACCTCCAAATCAATGTTTGGCAAAGATCAACATTAAATTACATTTCTGTGAGCCCAGCATGGTGTTGCACACCTGTAATCCCAGTACTTGAGAGGCTGAGACAAGAGCATCACGGGTTCAAGGCCAGCCTCAGCAACTTAGTGAGACCCTGTTTCAAAATAAAATAAAAGAAGCCTGGGGAGTAGGTCAGAGGTAGAATGCCCTTGGGTTCAATCCCAAATACGACACACAAAAAAAATTACCTGTGTGTGTGTGGTACTGGGGATTGAACCCAGGGACATTCTACCTTTGAGCTATACCTCCAGCCCTACTTTTATTTATTTATTTATTTTGCGGTACTGGGGATTGAACTCAGGGGCATTCTACCTCCAAGCTACACCCCCAGCCCTATTTTTTATTCTTTATTTTGAAACCGGGTCTCACTAAGTTGCAGAGTGCCTCACTAGGTACATGAGGCTGGCCTCGAACTCGGATCCTCCGGTCTCAGCCTCCCGAATGCTGGGATTACAAGCATGCGCCACCACGCCCGGCTCCAGCCCTACTTTTTAAATTTATTTTTAAAACAGGGTCTTGCTAAATTGTGGAGGGCCTAAGTAGCTGAGGCTGGCAGCCAACCTGCAATCCTCCTGTCCCAGCTTCCCAAGTACTGGGATTAGAAGCGTGCACCACCACGCCGGGTTTATTTATTTATTTATTTATTTATTTATTTATTTTTTGCAGTACTGGGGATTGAACTCAGGGGCATTCTACCTCCAAGCTACACCCCCAGCACTATTTTTTTTTTTTATTCTTTATTTTTGAAACTGAGTCTCACTAAGTTGCAGAGTGCCTCACTAGGTAGCTGAGGCTGGCCACGAACCCGGATCCTCCGGTCTCAGCCTCCCGAATGCTGGGATTACAAGCGTGCGCCACCACGCCCGGCTTATTTATTATTTTTGATACAGGGTCTCAGCTGCGTGTGGTGGTGCACACCTATAATCCAGTACTTGGGAGGCTGAGACTGAAGGATCCAGGTTCTAGGTCAGCCTCAGCAACTTAGCAAGATTCTGCTTCACCCCCCATTCCCTATATTTTATTCTTTATTTTGAAACAAGGTCTCACCAAGTTGTGGAGGGCCTCACTAAATAGCTGAGGCTAGCCTTGAACTTCGATCCTCCTGTCTCAGCCTCCCAAGTACTGGAATTACAAGTGTGCACCACCATGCCCAGTTAAAAAGAATTTTTTTTTTTTTTTTTTTGGTACTGAGAATTGAACCCAGGAGCATTCTACCTCTGAGCTACACCTCCAGCCCTATTTTTTATTCTTTATTTTGAAACAGGGTCTCACTAAGTTACGGAATGCCTCACTAGGTAGCTGAGGCTGGCCACAAACCCGGATCCTCCAGTCTCAGCCTCCCAAGTACTGGGATTACAAGCGTGCGCCACCACACCCTGCTCTAAATTTTTTTAAAAAAACAAAATTCCAAATCAGGTTTGGTGGTACATTCCTGTACTTCCAGTACTTAAGAGGCTGAGATAGGAGAATCTCAGGTTCAAGATCAGCCTTGACAATTTAGCAGAGGCCCTGTTCCAAAATTTAAAAAAATAAGCCAGGCGTGGTGGCGCATTCTTGTAATCCCAGCATTTGGGAGGCTGAGACCGGAGGATTCGGGTTCGAGGCCAGCCT
>PVLC010048529.1:0-10732 GCA_004027655.1 Graphiurus murinus
GCTCCGGCTCCGTGAGGAGAGGTGAGCTGGGATGGGCCTGCGCGGGCTTAAGCTGGTCGTACCACGCGTTCCGGTCTCTGTGGAAGGTGCCACGAAATGCCGCCTGGCTAGGATGAGGAGTTCAGGGGTCGCTCACTTCAGCTCTGGCCGGTGGGGTGCCGAGGGTTGTTGTCTATTTCTTTCTTAGTAGACTCCACGCTGGGGGCCGGCTCAGTGGCGGCTTATGCCTGGCGGCGTGGCGCCGGGGCCGCGGAGATGGGCTTCTTTGCTCTCTCTGGTCGGTCTTCCGGGTTCTGCTCAGCTGTATTCCAGTTTTCGCAGCGTTTTCCACCTTTTTGTTGCTTTTTTTCTTTTTTCAAAAAACTGGATCCACGACTGATTTGAATTGAGCTCACAGCGGCTCTTGAGACGTGTCTCACTCCGTCGCCATCTTCCCGGAAGTCTTCAATTTTGTTCTTCTTAATGGCTGAGTAAAATTCTATTGTGTACATATCTCATAGTTTTGTAATCCATTCATCTGTTGATTGACATCTGGCTCGTTTCATAATTTGGCAATTGTGAATTGTACAGCTACAAATATAAATATGCATGCATTACTCTAGTACTTTGGTTTTCATTCTTTTGGGCAGATACTCAGGAGTGATATAGCTAGTTCATATGGTATGTTCATTCCCATTCTTCTGTGGGTCCTCCACACTGTTTTCAAAGATGGTTGCACTAATTTTCAATTCTGCCAACAGTGTATCAGTTCCTACTTCTCCACATCCTCAAGAGCATTTGTTATTGTTTGTGGTTTTAATGATTGCCATTTTAATTTGGGTTAGGTGAAATCTCAGGATAGTTTTCATTTGCATGTCTCTGATTGCTGTTGATGTTGAACATTGTTGCATATATTTATTGGCCATTTATATTTCTTCTTTCATGAAGTGTCTGTTTAGTTCACTTGCCCATTTTTATTGGGTTATTTTTTTTCTTAGCAGTGAGTTTCTTGACTTCTCTGTATATTCTAGATATTAGTCCTCTATGGAAGGACTGGTGGGCAATTTTTCCCCATTCAATTGGCCCTCTGTTGAGGCTCTTGATAGTTTAATTTGCCGAATAGACTTTCTTCTGTTTAATGTAATATCAAGTATTCGTCTTCCTTTTAATTCCATGTGCCTTTGTGGTCTTGTTGAGAAAGTTTTTCCCTGTGCCGATGTGTTGAAGTGTTGGGTCTATGCACTCTGCAAATAGCTGGAAGATCTTTAGTCTGATTTCCAGGTCTTTGGTCCATCTTAAATTGGCTTGAGCAGGGTGAGAAAGTGAGACTTATCTCCATTTTTTGCAGTGGAGATATACTAGCAATTTTGAAGCACACACACACAAAAAAACCTAGAAGCAGTAAGAGATATTTTACACAGATTAGTGCTTACCACCATGGATAGTGAAAGGTAGGAATTATAGGGATATATCTGTAGGATGAACTTCTCATGACTTTTACCTAAAATGATCTCCCTGTTTTAGGTCATTTGACTCATTGCAGTTGCATAGGCTTTAGTGACAATTTCCCCTAAGTCCTATTTGATCTTGGAGAGCTATGGCCCCCATATTGGTTTTTCTCTTCTCAATTCTTTTATTTCCTGATTGTTTTCCACATCTCACTTATTGAGAATTCAGAAAATCTGTTTCACTCATTCTTTTTAACTTTAAGAAAAACAATAAACAATGCCTTGGTAGGAATTACCTGGAAAACAAGCAATAAAGTTGACATGTATTCACTAAGGCCAATGCAACTCCAGTGAGTCAAATTACCTGAAACAGGGAGATCATGAAAGCCCAGGGACTGGATATGATGGTCCATGCTTGTAATCCCAGTACCTGGGAAGCCAAGACTGGAGGATCTGAGTTTATGGCCACCCAAATAATTCAGAATGAGTATTATTTGTGGGACTACAAATATTATTAAAAAGTATAGCCATCTGGAAATATACTTCATTTATCAACCCATTATGGAATTATAGCTATCAAGATATAGATAATGAAATTCTTGACACATATAATAAAAGTAGAAAGGCTTTGCCAGGGCTTCTTTCCCAAACACTAAAGAGGATACTAAAATTGGAAATAAAAACTACTAAGTCTTTGAATTATGCAAAAATGTTCCATATGGATCAAACGCTGGCAAACCACAGAGAACGTATCTTCCAGAAAACTGTGGCAACTGTAATAAATGTGAGAAAGTCTTTGGTCAATGCTCATCCATTACTATGCATCAGAATATGCACATTGAATAGTCACCTTATAAATATAGCAAATGTAGCAAGAGGTTTAATTGGTCCTCATTGTGTATACAATACAAAAGAACATCATCATTAATTAACTGGAAAAAATTCCAACAGATGCAGGAATAATAAACATAGAAAAGATTCTTGTGAATGAACAAGTGTAGACATAATACAACACATTGAAGGAAAACCAGGTAGATGTAAGGAATGTAAGTAATCTTTTAATCTGTGTTCACCATGTTCAGCATTAGATTATCTACAATAGAGCATGTAGTAAATTTGTTGGACATTCCTCTGATCATGTTGGCCATATACAATTCTTTATTTGCAGAAAACAGGGAAAAAATAAAAAAGTGTAATTTGGTTATTTTGCTTATCCCTCAGCTTGTATTGTGCATCAGAATCCATACTAGAGAGAAACCCTAGTGTAGTATAACATATGCTGATCACTGAGCCCTTGTCAGGAATAAGAGAATACATATTTTTTTTTCAGTACTGGGGATTGAACTCATGGGCATTCTACCTCTGAGCTATATCCCCAGCCCTATTTTTTATTCTTTATTTTGAAACCGAGTCTCACTAAGTCGCGGAGTGCCTCACTAGGTAGCTGAGGCTGGCCACGAACCCGGATCCTTCGGTCTCAGCCTCCCGAATCCTGGGATTACAAGCGTGCGCCACCATGCCCGGCTGAGAATACATATTTAAGAGAAGCCCTACTAGTATAAATAATGAAATAAACCTTTTACTCATACCTCACATCTCCATCAGGGAATTCATACTGGAGAAGATCCCTGTGAATGCAAATAATGTAGAAAATATTTTCCCTGAATCTCACATCTAATTCTCAATTAGAGAATCCATATTGTATATAAACCCTATAAATATAAACATTTCAGTAAAGCATTTTCTTCTTCCTGGAATCCAATTAAGCATAAGAGAATCCAGAATGGAGAGAAACCTTACAGTGTAAAGAATATAGTATGTTTCTTGCTTGAATCTCATCTCTCGTATTAAAATTACCCATGAAAAAAAGAATTTTGAGCCATTTTTTTTAAAAGAAAATTACTCAAACAAAATGATCATTATACTTTAAATATTTAGAACAAAAGAGATATATATATAGAGAGAGAAACCCGATTAGCTAGCATCCTGGGAAAGAATCATGTTAATAATTTTTGTGCATTTGTGAGTGGCACTGAGGATTAAACCCAGGCGCATTCTACCTCCTAGCTATACCTCCAGCTTTATTTTATTTCTTATTTGGAAAGAGGGTCTCACTAAATTGCTGAGGCTGGCTTCAAACCTCAGATCTTCCTGTCTCAGCCTTTTAAGTACTGAGATTACAAAGATGCACCATGACACCCAACATGTTAATTTTTTTTCAGTACTGGGGATTGAGCCCAGGGTCATTCTACCTCCGAGATACACCCCTAGTCCTATTTTGTAATTTTTATTTTGAATCAGGGTCTCACTAAGTTGCAGAGAACCTCATGAAGTACCTGAGACTGGCTATAAACCTGGATCCTCCAGTCTCAGGCTCCCAAGTACTGGGATTACAAGTGTGCACCACCATGCCCGGCTTCTCCCTTTCTCCCTCTCTTTTTTTTGAAAAAAAAATCTCAGTGATATGAGATTAACTCAAGTAAAGATGAAGTTTCCCAACCATATTGTGCCAAGATTGTCAGTTGATCCTGAGCATAGAGTAGGAATTCTGTGTGGGAAAGGGATTCAGAAGACATGTTTTTTGTGGGAGTACCAATAGTGTTAAAAAGTATAGTCACCTTGAGGATACACCCTTTAAAAACCAATTTTGGAATCAAATAGTCAGGATTAGATAATGATAAAAGTCCTGAGATATAAGGAAACTAGATAAGCCTTTTCCAAGGCTTCTTTCTTAAGCAATAATGATTACTAAAATAAGACATAAAAGTTACAAAGGCATTGAATTATGGGAAAATATTATGTATGTATCAAACACTGGCAAACTTCAGAGAACTCATCCTCCAGAGGAGAGTGGCAACTGGGAAAAATATAGTAAATCTTTGGTCAATGCTAAACACTCACTGTGCATTAGAAGATACACATTAAAGAGGCACATTACAACAATATCAAATGTGGGAAAAGATTTAATTGGTCCTTACCACATATACAATATAAAAGAAATAATGCTAGAGAAAATTCCAACAGGTCAGGAATAATAATAATAGGAAAGCTTCTGGTGAGGGAACAAACCTCTGCAGACAAAATACAACATACATTCAAGGAAATCCATGCAGATGTATGGAATGAAAGCATTATTTTAATCTGTGTTTACCATAAGTCAACATCAGATATTCTACAATGAAGAATACAGAAAATCTGTAAGACATTCCTCTGTTTATATAGGCCATATGTGATTTTGTATTCAGAGGAACAATTTAAGCACAAAAAGTGTAGTTCATCTTTTGCTTATCCCTTAGCTCTTGATGTGCAGTAGAGAATGCATAGTAGAGAGATACCCCACAGATGTAAAGAATGCAGTAAATATTTTTCTTCTTCCTCAAATTTAAATAATGAGTTTTATGAGAAAACTCATACTGGAGAAATACCTAATAAATGTAAAGAATGTGAAATGTTATTTGTTGGTCCTTTGATTTTTGCTGTGCATTAGAAAATATACACTGGAGATAAACCATCCAAATGTATATAATGTTCTAAACAATGATTGATATGTCATAAATGTCTATGAAACCCTGTTGTACTCAAGAAATGTATAAAAAATCTGTGCTGAAAAAAATAAAAATTAAATAATGTCCTAAAACTTTGGTTCATACCTTATATCTTGTTTTCCATAAGAGAATCCACAGTGGAGACAAACCCTAGAAATGTAGTATATCATTTGCTGGTCCATCGGCTCTTGTCAGGAATAAGAGAATCCATATTGGGGAGAAACCCTACAAATGTAACAAATGTAAAAATGTTATAAACCTTTTACTCATACCTCACATCTCCATCAGAGAATCCATACTGGTGAACACCTTTATACATGTAGTAGATGTTTTGCTTGAACCTCACATCTTCTTGTCAATCAGAGAATCCACACTGGATATAAACCCTATACATATAAAGAACACAGTAAATCTTTTTCTTCGTCCTCAAATTTAATTAAGCATCAGAGAATCAACACTGGAGGGAAACCCCACAAATGTAAAAAATGTAGGAAATCTTTTACTTGAAATGCTCTTCTTCTGCATCAGAAAATCAGCACTGGAGGGAAATTGCACAAATGTACGGAAAGTAGAAATATTTTTGTTTGTTCCTCTGCTCTATTTGTTTCATTCATGAGATAATCCATACTGAAGAAAAACTCAATATATGCAAAGAATGCAATAAATTTTTGCACATTATCTTTTGTTGAGTATCATAGAACGCTTACTTGAGACAAACCTACATATGTAAAAAATGTAGCACAACATTTATATATTATGCATATTTGTACAACTTTAGGTAAGTCATATTTGAAATCCCTCTACATGGAATGAATGTGGAAAGAGTTTATCCAAATATAGACCTTTATTTCATAAGAAATGTCATAGGAAAAATGTACTTCTGTAAACAAAAAATGCAGAGATTTTTGAAGCATGAAAAGTAAGTACATTAGAGAATTTGTGCTGGAATCAACTAAGGCACTAACAATTTCAGACCTTACACGAATCCAGAGTGTTATAAGAAGACTCCAATCTTAATACAATTATATGACATATTTTTGCTTGAGGGGAACAAAAGTATTGATGTTTGAGCTGCTATAATAATGTTCAACAGGTACTTTTTCATATTGACAGTATTTGAGATTTTTGAAGAGCAAATATTAGACATTAATTTCACACTCAAATCCTTTTACATCTCTAACAATTTCTAACATCTTTACATTTTCTAACAATTAGATGAAAAATTGCTGCCAATTGCTGCTGTACCAGAGGTTGCAGAATACATTCCCTAGCGGAATGGCATTGTTAACTTCATTTTTCATGAGAGATAATTGGCAAATGTAAAGAGCATCAGGAAAATTTAAAGATAGAAGGATAGATGTACTTTGTGGCTGGACTGTAATAGGCAGGCCAGTCAATCTATGATGTAAGTCCTGGACATTGTGCTTCTGTATGCAGGTAAGAAAAGAAGTTATCAAGCAGAGCATGGTGGCCCATGCTTGTAACCCCAGGACTTTGTAGGCTGAGACCAGAGTATCTGGATTCACAGTCAGCCTCAGCTATTTAGTGAGGCCCTCCGCAACTTAGTGAGACCCTGTTTCAAAATAAAGAATAAAAAATAGGACTAGAGGTATAGCTCAGAGGTAGAATACCCTGGGGTTCAATGCCCACTATCACAAAAAAATAACATCAATATATGTAATGAGCCATTTAGTAAATGCCATATAAGGATAGAAAAATCCTGTTCTCCATTAAAATTCTGTTGATTGATCACAATAGGAATGGTTTTCAGTCTTTCATATTATTTAGCATGAGAAATTAAAAAAATATTCACAGATAACAGAGAAAATGATAGCTGTTATGAAAAGGTTTAAGCGTATTTTCAATCAACATTTACTAGTATTAGAGTTTCATTCTTTAAAAGAAGAGAAGGAAGAGCTCTAACGTCACCATATGAAAGGGAAAATCATGCTTCTCGAGTGCTGGTCATCTGCACTTTAACCCAGCACCATGCAGTGGATTTGAAAATACCTCATTTAGACTCCGTGTTCATTTAACTTCATTTGTGTAATGAGGCTGAGTGGACTATTTGTTTTGATACTAAATTTGAATACATGAAATATTTCAAGAAAATCATGAAAATCTCTGACCTCATTCCAGGATATGGGGGAAAAGGCCTGTGCAGATAATGTCCCTACACTATTGGGTAATGTGGTGGTGTGACTTCTGTACTAATTCTTTTTCCAGGCAACCTAAATCATCAATACTATGGAGAACATTATCCAAAAAGTTCTGTTAGTACTAACTGTATATTGTGAATTTTGTAATAAAAGTTATATAACAGTACAATTAGAAGTCATATTGTCTGAGCTGTAATTTAGTATTTGTGAAACAATACCCAGTACTTGGCATATGTTTCCATTTTAGTCCAATTGAATTAATAGAATTTTTGGTTTAATTTATATCAAAATCAAAAGATCTGTACAATATAAGATAAAGATAAATGGTTTTGCATTACTGAGGAATAAGCGTAGAGGAATTCCAAGATTTTAGTTGTTGGTGGTGGTGCAGTGTGTGTGGAGGTGTGTGTATTTTGTTTTGTTTTTTGAGACAAGATATTCCTAAGATATGGAGACTGGACTTAAGGTTAAATTCCTCCTGCCTAACCTTTCCTTATTTCCAGAACTATAGGTATGCATTGCCAAGTCTAAAGCTAAATTTTAAAATAATAACATATAAAGGAGCAGGCATGTGAACATACACCTAGGATTCCTTTACTTGGAAGGCTGAGACACAAGGATTATAGGTTTAAGATCAGCCTTAGTAACTGAGTGAGGTCTCCTGCAAATAAGTGAAATCTGTTTCAAAATATAAATTAGGACACTGTTTCAAAATGGCAGATATGAGAGATGCAAATCCTGGGAGCTCTGTAAGAAAACAAATATAAATAAATTTCCCCTTTTTTCTAACGTAAGAAAGCCAAGAGAGGAACAAATAACAATTATGGAACTATTGAAGAGCCCTAGATAACAGCCTCTGATTCTTACAAAGAATTCCTTTCTAAGAATAAGGAGAGCAGCGAGTGGTCAAGGGGCAAGCCCTGTGGATATCAGCTTCAGATCCCCCAGCTGCTACAGATCTTTCCCCCAATTGAAAATTTTGAAACGTTTGCCATTGCAATCACAGCCTTCACAAGTGTGCTGCCCCCCTCTCCACCCCAGCAAATTTAGAGTTAATGGGGCACAGAAAATGCTGCCTGGGCTTGCAGAAACAGCCCATTCCCCTCTCCCTTCAATGACGTGGGCCTATGGAATCAGCAAGCACTGTTGCACCTTCTCAATTCCAGAAAGAGTGATCTGGTTGCTGAGGGCAGCAGAATGGGAAAAACTTTAGAGCCCACTAATTCCCCAAGCCAACACAGCTTAACTCCTGCTATATTCAATCATATATTTTCAACAGATATTAACCATTGAAAACACCATCATGGCCAGAGTATATGTGAGGCTGAGACAGGAGGATTGCAGGTTCAAGGCCAGTTTCAGCAACTTAGTGAAGCCCTCCACAATTTAGTTAAACCTTGTTTCAAAATAAAATAAAAACTAGGGCTGGAGGTATAGCTCAGAGATAGAACACCTCTGGGTTCTAACCTCAGTGCCAAAAAACAAAATAAAAACCACCATCATGGATTAAATATAAAAGTAAGCTGAGTCAGGAGGATCAAACATTTGAGGTCAGCCTCAGTAACTAAGAAAGAACCTGTTTCAAAATGAAATAGTGCTGGGGGTGTGTATCAGTGGTAGAATGTCCCTACGGTCAGTCCTCAGTACAAAATAACAATTTCATGATGAAGTGCAAGGGCACCAAATGATTCATAGGCACATAGAAGCCAAGATTAAATATTGCTGTGTTATCTCAACCTAGGTCTGAGCATCAGGGTTTAATGGTTTCTGTTAATAATTCATTCCATCTGAACCTTCTCCCCAGATTCTGCCTCTTCATCTGGGCATCAGCTCCCATATTGCTTTAATTAACTATCAAGATAAATCTAAGTTGAGACTAGGTTAAACCATAAATATTTGTTACTTTCTGGACAGTCATGTTTAGGCTTCACCCAAATGGGGATGACAGGACCTTCTCTGTGTGGCTCTGTAGGAGCAGCTCAAAGCAGCCTATGGTCCCATCGCTGTAGCAGAAATTCTTGCTTTTGCATGCAAGGGCGGGCACCAAAAGCAGGAGAGGAGAAACTCAAATTTTATTCTTCATATAGGACCTCATTTTTTCCTGAAACTCTTCTGTGAAAAAGGAAAGTGAAATGAGAAAAATATGGTGTTTTCATCTTAACGAAGGGATTGGAACCAGTGGTGACTGTTCACTCACTGAGCCACATTGCCAGACCTCTATATTTTTTGTTTTCCTTTCTTAAAAATGTTTGCATATGTTTTATCCTGTATGCTAAATATTACAAGATATTCCTTTTGGAGTATAGTTATATTTTGTTAATATAGTATTTAAATATTGAAATAATTTAAATAGTGTATTGCAATTATATAGTATTATTAGTTTCATAGGGATAGAAACATACATGCACACAGTATTTGTTTTGTGTTTATTTTTGATTCCTTCCCCATGCCATCCCCCTCTTGACAGATAATATTTACAGTGATATAACCAATTTCATATATGAAGTATTTGAATTGTTACCATCACATGATCTCCCTTTTTGCTCCACAACTCCCTCTCCAAGTCCACTTCACTATTTTAATAGTATGTCTCCTCATTTATCTCAATTCTTCTTTATTTCTTGATAATAAAATTCACAGACATTCTGATTCCATAGAGAAACAATGATAGATGAATTCTGTACTCTAAGTGAAATAACAAGTCCATATAAAAGCCCCTTTTTACAACTGAAGGAACTTAGAAAAGAATCTTATTTTTTAATGAAACTTTTTTTGGTACTGGAAATTAAACCTGGAGGCATTCTACCTCTAAGCTACACTCTGAGACTATATATATATTTATTTATATTATATATATATATTTATATATATACATATATATATATACATTTATTGATGCATTGTAGTCTTATAAAGTAAATCATAGTGATTGTGACATACATGTACACAGCACTGTGCTAAGCAGGGTCTCAGTAATTTGCCCAGATTTCCCTTATGCTTGAGATCTTTTGGCTTTAGCCTCCTTAGAAACTGGATGACAGGTGTCTACAATTTCCCCCAGCAGCCATGTTGCTTTTTCGCCTTCTGACTGCAGGGGTGGTGGGAGCAGGTGAAGGGAGTTTGATGATGCTTTAAAGGCAGACTATAAAGATGAAGGTCTGATTTTTCAAGATAATTCTGCCTCTAAAGAAATGCAGAGAAGGAGGAGGAAGAGGAGAAGATGTCTGCTTCTGAGGTGAGTAAATGCAGGAACAGGGTTTGTACCTAAGTTTTCTCCCAGCATTATTGTTTATAGAGTTTGAAAACCTTTACTTCTGTACTTCACATGTTTTTCCATAATGATTCTGTTTCCAGTAACTTCTGTTTTTCTCCTAAGGCCTCTCTAGGTGAACTCTAAACATGCTTCTCCACTGTCTAGCAGATCCTGTTCTCCTCCTATGCTTCCTATCCTCTTCAGCTTTGTTTCTGCAGGAAAACCCCTAAACATGAATGTTTTCTATGTGTGTGAGCGTATGCGTGCGTGTGCATGAGTGCGTGTGTGTGTGCGTGCGTGTGTGTGTGCGTGTGTGTCTGCGTGTGTGTGTGTGTGCGTGTGTGTCTG
>PVLC010048530.1:0-10726 GCA_004027655.1 Graphiurus murinus
CACACACATTTCACAATTTTTTTAAGTAAATAGTATTTTTTGTGAGATTCATCTGTGTCTTTTGCACATCAGCAGTGTGTTTCTATTTATTGTTGAGTTGTATTACCATCATATGATCATACCACTCTATTCATTTGCTTGTTGAAAGATGTTGAATTGTCTCCATATTTTGGCTACCGTGCATCAAAGTGCTACCAATATTCTTGTACAACTCCTTTTTGTATACATAGTCTGAACTTTCTCTTGGATATATTTCTGGCAAGGTAACAGATATGATTAACTAAAAAAGAAACATTTTTCCAAAGGGATTTCCTGTTCCTTCATAGCCTTGCCCACATTTGTTATAATCATTCTCTTAGTAGTTTTAGTTTTATTTCTTCTGTTGGGGATGGCATATGTCACCATTTTTTGTTTGTTTGTTTCTTTTGTTTTGGTGTGTGTGTGTGTGTGTGTGTGTGTGTGTGTGTGTGTGTGTGTGTTTTATACTGGGGATTGAATCCAAAGGTATTCTATCTCTGAGCTACACCTCCAGGCCTATTTTTTGTTCTTTATTTTGAAACAGGGTCTCACTAAGTTGCAGAGGGCCTTTCTAAGTTATTGAGGCTCACCATGAACCTGTGATCCTCCTGTGTCAGTCTCCCAGCTACTGAGATTACAAGTGTGAACCAGTTTCAGCTTGCATTTCTTGATAACTCATATGGACCATCTTTTCAAGTGCTTACCACTCTTGTGTATATTTTCTCTTATGAAGTATCTGTAGTTGAAAAAGACATTTTTTTTTAGAACAAAGTCCACATTCTTGTTACTTGTTTTGGTTTTAGGGAGCATGATTGTTACTGGCAGAGTGCCAAGCAAACATAAACTCTGAAAATATTGTGTGCTTGTTTGTGCAAGGGAGAGAAGAACTAGAATGGGGTGGGGTTAGGATGGATAAAAGAGTATGGATAATGCTTATAATGAAACCTACCACTGCAAAAATGTATTCCACTCATAGTAATGGATACTTATGGAGTGTGTATGTGTGTGTGTGTGTGTGTGTGTGTGTGTGTGTGTGTGTGTGTTTAATGAATGTCCTATGCTTTGATTTTTTGGCTTTAGGGAGATCTGCAAGTAGCAAGTTGGGCATGATACATAGCTCTAGAGTTCTCAGTGTTTCACCTGTCACAATGCTATCACTGGTCTTGCTTTGATTTCACCTTCAGTAAGAGGCTCCCTGTAGCATCATGACATCTTGAAAAGAAGAGTAGGCCTAAGAAACATTTTCTGAGGGGCAAATGCAGCAGCTATTTTTGCATTCATTTTATTGTTTACTCTGATTCAATATATTTTTTTCTTTTAGAAACATACCTTTATTATCTGTGCACACAGAGATAGGATTGGTCCCTCTGAAGCATCAATTTTTTGATCTTTTGGGAAGAGTGTCTTTAGTGGTGATAAGAGGTCCTGGGCCACGGCTTCCACCTACCATGGGGGCAAGAAGGAATAGGGTGCATCTTGATGTATAGACACTGATTGGGCCACCACGCTCCCAGAAGAGGTGGACAAGCCTGGGGTCATTCTGGACAACTGTGTTCTGGGCAAAGCTAAAGAAGGCAGCATAGAAGTTCATGCACAACAGTGGGATTCCAGCCATCATGGTCATTCCTGACAAGTTCAAACATTTTCATGGTAGGAAAGGTTTTGAGGAAGCAGATGAGACCCCTTGTGTTTCAGAAGCCAGTGCTAACATTTGGGACCCTTGGGAGGAATGACTGAGCCCACTGTTTCAGGAGGTAATACCTGCAGAAGCTCCTCCATTGTCCAGGGCTGTGTGTCTCCTTGGAGGTCTTGAGCTCCACCTTGCAGGTAGAGGCTGTGTGGATGGGGCTGGAGATTCTGTGCAGCCTACCTTCCCCGAGAAAAGCAGAAGATGATTTCTCAGGTGGCTGTGTAGCATAGAGCTGGAAGCCACATTGGTGTTAACCTCTCCAGAGGGATCTGGGTAGCCTTTAGCCTTGTCTGCACACATGTACTGCTCGAATTTGTACCCCATGAACTAAGCTCCTGGAGGAGGGGTGACTGAGCTAGCCTCTGAGCCCTAGCAGCTGATGTCTCCACCTCACTCAGGTACAGTGTCCCCTGAACTTTGCTAAAGCAGCTGAGGGATGGATCTGAAGAACCTCTGACTGATAGATGGTAACTTAAATCAACAGAAAAACATTCTCATATTTAATGAGAATGTAGTGCCTTCTGATTCAGAAGTTGTAAAACTCCTTGGCTGAAGTATCTGTCCTCTTGTCTCATTCAGATATCTTCTCTGATGTCCTGGTCTGGGTCTTAAGCTTTCCTTCCTCCCTCCCTTCCTTTCTCTCCTTCCACCCCCATTTTTTTTTTTTTTTTTTTTTTTTGGTACTGCTGCTCATACGGTGTTGTCAGCAATTTTGTCAGGTGTCCCTGCCATGTCACTGTGGCCCCTGCCAGCCAGCCTGGACTTCCTCCAACTGGCCTCAGTGTTCCAGAATCCAGCATAGTTAAGTGGTCCAGTTCCTCTTGGACCTCCTGATTCTGGGGCTGATAACAATCAGGGTATCCATCCCTGAGGTTAAAGTTGAGACCCAGACCATTAATGGGGGGTGGGCTGTAGTAGTGAAGGGCTGACATCTCCATGGTCCAGGGAAAAGCAGCTTAGTTCAAGGATGCCAGTAGAAAGGAAAGGATTCAGAGGATGGCAGGCTTTGTGGGCAGTGAGGGTGCTGACGGGGGAAGTTTGTTTTGAGGTTCAGCTGCTTCTATTTTCTCAGCTCTTTTCTTGGTCCCTCTAGGCTGCATGAGGTCCTCAAAACATTGATTTCCAACTCTGCAAGGCTATGACATCAGGGCAGACATGTCAAACACTGAAGAGGGATGCAAAGGTGGTTTTTCTGCTTATGATGATGCAATGATTCAGCAACTGTGGAGGGCAACCCCCCCCGAAAAGGGGTGTTTTGAGTGAGGAGGGCAGTGACATCTATGCTATGAATTTGAGCCCAGCGTGGCTTCCTGTGCTGCTCTGGACATCCTGTTTCAAGATTTGAATTACCAGAGTTCAGGTCGTATGGCTATAAAAGGAGAAGCATGCTTCCTCTTTATCTTTTGATGGAATTGGTTTGAATGGAACTTCTATTTCACTAAGATTATTATTATAATTTTTTACTTGCAACTAGTGACCTGTGTTTTTAAAAAAGTATTTAACTTATTTTAATTGATGAGAAATGTGTGCATGTATGCCTTTACCTATACTAGCTTGTACCTAACAAAGATGTGTGATTACAATGCACCAATTAAAAAATACATTAAAAAAAAGAAAGAGAAAGATGAAAAAAAAAAGGATTTGTTAAAGTTACACCAGGAGATTTTTGATCTATGTAATGCAGAGCCCATTTCTATTAATGTGGCAGAAACAGCTAAGACATTTGTAGATCGCCTTCAAGCCTTGGTCACTACCTGGCCCTTGTTTACCTCCTTGCTGGGAGGAGTTATCGGAGCAGCAGCAATAGTCATTCTAGGTTTATGCAATCTACCACTCGTTGTACGCCTTGTGATCAATGCCTTTGTTAGTATATGAGAAGATTTACATGGAATAAAACTGCAAGCACTGCCTCGCACAGGGCCTGGTGTCAATGATGGGTTCGGTTTTCTCAGGGCAATAGCAACCTAAGACAGGGCTCGTTGAATGACTCATCGAGACCCCATGATGGGTAAGATTATGTACCTGGTAGGAAACGACCTAAGACAAGCACAGTCCTTCGTGCATTTTAAAATAAAAATGGGGGAGTTGTGGGAGCCCACCTGGGCCCTTTCCTCCCTGGCAGTTGCTATCTGCATATATGAGTAATTATACTAATTCATCTGCTATGGCTACTTTGGCGTCTCTATGTCTGGAGATTGCCCCTAGGATGCATAGATAAAAGACCCTCCTACTTCTTAGAAAGTAAATATATGACTCTAAAGGTTTATGGTCTTATGACTCTAGAAAGTTTGCTTGACCAGGCTATGGTTGGAATGTGGGCTATACGTGGAAAATGAAGACGTGGTGCTAATTGTGCTCTGACAATGATTGATATGTCGTAAATGTATACATAACCCTGTTGTACTCAAGAAATGTATTAAAAAAATCCATGCTGAATAATAAAAAAATAGAACAGAAAATAAATAGGAAGGTAGTAAATTTAAATCTAATCATATAAAATTATATTAAACAAAATATGTAAACATTCCTCAGAAAACTGGGAATGGGTCCACCACCATATGATACAGATATACCACTCCTGGGTATCTTCCAAAGGGACTGAAATAAAAATATTATAGTAATATATGCATATTCATTTTTATGGCAGCACAATTCACAATAACCAAATCATGGAATCAACCTAGGTGTCCATCAACAGATGAATAGATTACAAAATTACAGGATATACACACAATGGAATTCTACTTAGCAATAAAGAAGAACAAAATTTTGTTATTTGCAGGAAAATGCATGGACCTGGGTAATATTATGCTAAGTGAGATTAGCCAGTCACAGAAAGTGAAGGGTCATATAATTTCTCTCATATGCAGAAGCTAGGGAGTAATCAGGATACCAGAGGGACTCCTGATAATGGAGGAGAAACTCCAGTGGAGCCAGGGAGGTGGTTTTTGTGGGGAAGGGATGGAAAATTAATAAAGGAGATACTCTCATTGACATTAGGTAGATATGTGAAATTTTCAATCTCAATCTCAATATCATGTATGTGGAAGAGGAGAGAGTGGGGAGGGAGCCGGTGGGGGCAGAGGAGTCCACCAACTGCTGGGCCATGTATGACCCTATCGTTCTGAACCACAGTATGACGTGAGACTACACGCACTAATAAAAGTATATATAAAAGGTAGAGATTGCCAGGTTTAGAAAACAAGACCCACTTAAATCCTAGCTATAAGAAACTCACTTTAAATATAAAGACACAGAGATTTAAAATAAAAGAATAAAAAATAGAAAAACACTATAAGAAACCTTGAGAGTCTATACCAATACCAAACAAGTGGACTTCAGAACAAAGAATAATACTAGAGAGCGAATGGGGCCAATGATAATGAAAACAGAGTCAATTCATCAAGAGGATATAATAATCATAGCTTCAAACTCTTAACAGATTTTCAAAAAGTTAGAAGCAAAAACTGGTGAACCCAAATGAAAAAGTATTTTCTTTTACAAAGGGTCATTTCAAACCCTTTATCCATTTTCATATGGAACAAAGGAGACTACAAAACAAAATGTATAGCATGACCCTATTTGTATAAAAATAATGTTTGCACATGCTTGTGTAAATATACATAGACAAATGCCATAAATTTCATAAATATTTATATGGGTTGGCTTCCAGTCTGAAGTGTGAATAAATCTTTCTTTATGAATCATACTTTTGTTGGTATCAATCAATGACAACATCTCTCATAAGTTTTTTTTGTGTTAGCTACTATCCTACAAATAGACTTTGAACAACTTATCTGCATACAGCTGGCAGGCAAAGGACTGGAAAGTCAATATGATAAGTCTCAGGCATCTCCAACACTTTCTTTCTCTGCAGTTCCTTCTCAGCCACCCTCACCAAGATTCCTTATGCTCTTTAGTGCCCTAATTCTCCTCCCAACTAGACAAGTCAAGATATGAATATTAGCATGTACTCTTATTGTTATGGGGTGCCGCGATCCCCAAACTCGTGGGTTCTTGGTATCCGTGATAAAAAGAATTTTAACACATACCAGTCAGGAAAAAACAGGCAGGGTTTTATTTCAGGAACTCAGGGGAAACAGAAACTCAGGGGAAAACCGGGAGAAAAGGGGAAAGGAAGGCATGGAGTGGGAAGCGGGAGGGCAAGACCCGCGAGCCTCAGGGAAAATGTGTCCAAGAGAGCATCTGCGAGCCTCTCCCTCTCCTTTTCCCCAGGAGAGTGGGCACAGGAAGGGTTTGGATCCTCCTCTTCATCAGATTCAGGTGGGCGAATAGGTGGTCAGATAGGCCCGGAAATTGCAGGTGGGGGCAGGACTTCTGGAGGTTAGGGCGTGGACTTCATGTGGAGATGGACTTCTGGAGATTAGGGCGTGGAACTCAGGTGGAGGCGGGACTTCCTAAAAAAAAAAACTTCCAAGGGTGGAGTTAGCTTAACTCTCCAGATTTTAAAACTATATTTTAAAAACTATATTTTCCTGGATCCTCCCAATACCATCCTTCCTACCTACCCTTCTCTTCCTAGCCTACCTCATCATTTCCCCCCCTGAGATTTTGGTCCCTTAATCTTAAGGGGTTGCCGAAGGAGGAAGGTCTGACTTCTGTAACATCTTCGAAGCTGACAAGGGGGCGTTGACCCTGCCTATTCAGGGACCGAAAGTCTCTCCCTAACTGATCTAAAGGAGGTAAGGGGAGGTCAGGCCATTCCGTTGGCTGCTGAACTATCATCCTCTGATGTTCTGGAATAGAAGGCATAAGCATACGATATATTAGTCTTAAGTAACAGCAAACCAAACAGCAGAAAAGTATGCTGATGCAAAGTATACCCCCCAAGAGAAGGAAAAATCCATTCCATTTATATATTAACCAATTACTCTCTGGAAAGGAAAACATCCACCAAGATAACGTGGATGGATTGGAAGTGGGTGTTGGCCCCCATATCCAGCAGTAACTTTTTATAGCATCTGTGACATACTGATGTAACCAATCCAGGAAAAAGTTTGTTTTTACCTGGGAGAACCATGTAAAAATTAGGAGACAGATAAGTCTAGTCAGGATAGGCACAATGAGGTTATAAGGCAAATCACGAGAATGTAACTTATCCTGATCCAGTCCTCTTGAATAGTACTCTTAAATCTTCCAGAGGCTCACAGGAGTAGCGTTCGCAGGTCTCTTTGGCATCTGGAGGCCTACTGCCGGTTTTAGAGCCTTGGTCCTGTGAAGCCTCAAGAGGGACAGGTTTAATTCTAGACATATGAATCCAGGAATTGTGTCCCTGTAGCTTAACAGCTGTGGGAGTGTTAAGAAGAACCTGGAAGGGACCCTTCCATTTTGGGAAGAAGCTGAGTCCTTTTTCCAGGTTTTGAGTAAGACGTAATCACCTGGTTGTACTTTTGCCATGTATGTCGAATTATCAGGAGTTGGAAGAATCTTATTTCCATACTTTAATAAAGCATTTTGTACTTGTCCTAAATTAATCACATATTTAATCATCTCCTGTGTCTTAGGATCAGTAACAGGATCTGAGGTTAAGAAAGGCCTTCCATAGAGCATTTCATAAGGACTCAGTTGGAGAGAAGTTTTAGGAGCAATTCTAATTCGTAATAGAGCAATGGGCAGTAGGCATAACCAGGGCTCTGAGGTCTCCTGACATAGCTTTCCGAAGGTGGTCTTAATTTGTAAGTTAGCCCTTTCTACTTTTCCTGATGACTGAGGATGCCAGGAACTGTGGAGATAGTAAGTTATGCCCAGAGCTCGTGAAACCTCTTGCGTTATTTTTGAAATAAAAGAGGGCCCATTGTCACTTTGGAGTGACCTGGGGAGTCCAAATCTAGGAATAATTTCCTTTAATAATGCCTTAACAACTTCTTGGGCCTTTTCAGTCCGGGCAGGATATGCCTTTATCCACCCAGAAAACATATCAGCAAAGACCAAGAGATACTTATATCCTTGGCATGGGGGCATCTGGGTGAAATCTATTTGCCAATCTTCTCCAGGGAATGTGCCCCGTCATGTAGTGTGTTAAGCAATGGTGGTGGCCTTACTCTCCCACCTGGGTTATTACAGAGGCATAGGGGGCAAGCCCTTGTAACTTTCCGAATGGTGGTCTCAAGACCCTTTCCTCCAAAGGCATGGGAAACCAAAGTGGTCAGTGCCCTTTTTCCCAAGTGGCATGAGTCATGGAATCCTTTAATAATTTTCCATTGATCAGCCTGGGGTAATAAGATTTTATGATCTTCCTCTCTAGCCCACCAGCCATTTTCAGCTAGTTTATATCCACGCTGACTTGCCCATTCTTTCTCAGTTTCAGTATAAGATGGGTTTGCACTCAAGTCTGGGGCAAGAGGAATTAATGCCATCTCTGAAATGCTCTCCAGTGCTGCTCGTTTAGCATTTTTATCTGCTAATGCATTTCCCTGTGCTATGGAGGAACCATCTCTCTGGTATGAATTACAGATACCTGGGCAGGTAGCCGCACTGCTTCTAGAAGGGAGAGGATTTCAGGACCATGCTTAATGGGAGAATCTTTCCCTGTTAAAAGTCCTTTTTCTCTCCAAATGGCAGCGTGTGCGTGAAGGACTAGAAACGCATACTTAGAATCTGTATATATATTAATTCGTTTGTCCTTCCCCAGTTGCAAAGCTCTCGTGAGGGCAATTATTTCAGCCTTTTGCACTGAGGTGTTCGGAGGAAGTGGCTTTGCCTCTATTACCTCCTGAAGGCTTACTATGGCATAGCCTGATTTTCGAATTCCCTCGTTTACGAAACTGCTCCCATCAGTAAAACATTCTACATCAGGGTTAGTTAGAGGCTGATCACCAAGATCAGGCCTGCTAGCGTACACCTGTTCTATGGTTTCCACACAGGAGTGGATTAAATCATCCTTTTCTGGGATGGGAAGTAAAGTTGCTGGGTTTAAGGTTTGGCAGACCTTAAGAACGATTTCTGGAGACTCTAATAAGAGGGCTTGATATTTAGTTAGCCGTCCTCCAGTTAGCCATTGATGTCCTTTAGTATCAAAGACACTCTGAACCTGATGAGGAGTTTGGACTTCTAGCGGGTGTCCTAAGGTTAGCTTGGCAGCTTCTGTCACAAGGAGCGCGGTGGCAGATACTGCGCGAAGACAACTAGGCCATCCTTGTGCCACCGAATCTAACTGTTTAGAAAAATAAGCCACAGGTCTTGGGATATCTCCTAGTTTTTGAACAAGGACTCCCAATGCCATACCTTGTCTTTCTGCTACATAAAGTGTAAATGGCTTATTTAAGTCAGGGATTCCCAATGCAGGGGCAGACAGCAGTAAAGTCTTAAGTTTGTGAAAACCTCTTGCTGTTTTCCTAGCCACTCTAGGGGCTCATGGTCAGGCCCTTGGGTGGCCTTATAGAGCGGTTTAGCTATAAGTCCAAAATTGGGAATCCAGATTCTGCAAAATCCAGCCAGACCCAGGAATGTCTTGAACCAACTGATATTCCCCATTTGGCTTTAACACCGGGAGAACGGGTGTGTTGCATGGGGAAAAGAAACGAACTAAAAGACCATATTTAAGAAACTTATTAATAAGAGGCTGAAGACCTTGACGTGCCTCTGGCTTAATAGGATACTGTCGTTTATGGGGGTAGGTATTTGGGGTTTTTAATGAAATAGAAACAGGCTGAGCATTAATTGCCTTTCCTGGGACTTTAATATTCCAGACCTGAGGATCTACCTGGCTTAAAATATCTTTAGATATATTGCTGTCTTTTACCAGACTTTCTATTAATGCACCTAAGAATGGGGAAGCATACCTTGGGGTTAAATTAAGAGTTGCTCCCAAGGAAGACAGGCAATCCCTTCCTAATATAGGAGTGGGACACTCAGGAAGAACTAAGAAGGTTTGGGTAAAAATTAGCTCTCCAAACCTACATGTTAAAGCATCGTAAACCTTCTGGCCTTTGGAATGCTGTCAATTCCAGTTATAAAACAGGTCTTGTCTTAAAGAGGCCTGTGTGAGGCAAGCAGAGCAGAGAACTTGACCCCCGTATCTAAAAGAAAATTGATATTTTCACCTGCCACGTTAAGAGTCACCCAAGGCTCCTCCACCGTGATGTCCAGCTGGTTAGAGGGCTGGTCAGGGGGGGCCTTATTGAGCCTCAGGCAGCCTCAGTCTTCGAGGGCAGCCATCATGGGAGCAGATGGCCTCGCTTCCCTTCGGAGGCGAGGGCAATCTTGCTTCCAATGTTTCTCCTCTTTGCAGAGGGGGCATAACCCAGGTGGAGATGGACCCCGCTTAGGGCAGTCCTTGATCCAATGCCCAGGCTCCTTGCAGTAGCGGCAGTTGCCAGGCCTCCAGTCCCTTTCCCTCTGTTTAGAGGGGGCCTTTTGGTAACTCTGAGGTGGCGGACGTCTATTGCCTAATGCTAGGGCAATTAGGTGGGAGAGTTCCTGTGTCTGCGATTGTCTCCTTTGGTCCATCATTTCAGCTTCCCTGTCTCTGTTATTGAAAACCCCGAAGGCCAAATCTAAAAGCATATTAATGGGAGTTTGAGGTCCCAGTCTCTGTTTTTGAAGTTTCCTTATAATATCTGGGGCTAATTGGCTAATAAAATGAGTCCTCAATAATATTTGTCCTTCATATGAGTCTGGGTCAATGTGAGTATATTTGTGGAGGATCTTAGTTAAATGTCCCAGAAACATAGCAGGATTTTCATCTGCTTCCTGCACTATACTTCTTATCTTATCAGAATTAACATGCTTATTCACACATGCTTTCATTCCCCCAATTAAACATGAGATCATGTGATTCCGCTTTCTAAGATCACTACTACCAGTCTGATAATTCCAGTTAGGGTTCTGACTAGGAACAGCCTCATCTCCTGTAGGCTGTTCTTGATCTCGAGCATACATTTCATTACCATATACCCTTGCAGCCTCCAGTATACGAATCCTTTCATCAGAAGTGCAGACAGTGGAAAGGATCACTTGAAGATCCATCCATGTGAGCTCAAACATAATAGCCAGGTT
>PVLC010048531.1:0-10731 GCA_004027655.1 Graphiurus murinus
CTTGTGCAACCACTGTGGAAGACAGTATGGAGGATCCTCAGACGAATGGGAGTGAACCTACCATATGACCCAGCAATACCACTACTGGGTATATACCCACCAGAATGGAAACCAAATTATCAGACCGATGCATGCGTATCTATGTTTATAGCAGCTCAATTCACAATAGCCAAACTATGGAAGCAGCCAAGATGTCCAAAAACATTTTTAATTTAGTATTTTTTCAGATTTAGTTTATCATTTCTAGCTGAATAAATAGATCTTCTACAGAGACATTCAGTTTGGCCTTTTAAATAATGAAAAGAGAAAACGATCAGTTGCTCAGTCTTTATAACAGCTCATGTGGGATATAATCATAGGAGTCTAAGTAAGAGATTAAAAAATACAGGTAAAATGCTAGAACTTTGATGACAGGAAGAATGGTGTAAGGCAAAGGAAGAGAGAGAGGTCAATCTAAAACAGACAAAATGAAGAAGGAGAATGTGAAATGTGAAAGCCAGGAATACAGAGAATTATAAGAATGAGGAAGAGGTCATCGGTAATAATTCACAGAACATTCAGAGAATATAAGATGTTGAAAGAAATCATAGAATTTAGTGACAAAATAACTTTTATTGCCATCATGAGAAGATATTAAGAATAAATGTGAGAGCAAAAGTCAGATTGAAAAGTTCTGAGGAATATATTATATGACAGTAGGTTAAGAAATAACCCTGCTGTTATAAAAATAATATATGTAATAGTGTGCTGTCAAGTCAGGTAGAGTCATATCTAATTTCTGTTCTGTCATTTTATTGTGACATTTGGCAAACCGATTAACAGTTAATCCTCTAGACCTTAATCAACTTATCAATAAAATCTGAAAAATGTCCATCAACATATAAATGAGTTAAAAATGTTGCATATATACACAATGAAATTTTACTCAACCATAAGGAAGAATAGAATTTTGTCACTTGCTGGAAAATGGATGGAACTAACTAGAGAATATTATGCTAAGTGAAATCAGCCAGCTTTTTTCTCTCATATGTGGAAGCTACAGTGAAAATAGGAAACAAAAGGGACTTCAGGTAAATGAGGAAAGAGACCAATAGAATAATCAAAGGGTATTGGGAGAGGGAGGGAGGGATGGGAGAAAAGGAGGTCTGAGGAAGGACAGTTTAAAACATGTCATGTGCATATATGAAGGTATCAGTACCAATCTCCTTGACATGTATAGAGAATGTGGGGTGAGCAGGATGGGACAAGAATGGAAATACACCAAGTTATGTGTCCATATATGTTTGTACCACACTGAACCCCACTATGATGTGTAATTACAATTTACTGATACAAGTATGAAGAAATCTACAAATGTGGATAATATATCTTTACTTACTTACTTATTTTCTTACTTATGTATTCTGGGCATTGAACCCAAGGGTATTCTACTTCTGAACTACAAAGTTACAATGTCACCCCTATTTTTTTTTTTTTTTATTTTGAAACAGGATCTCGCTAAGTTGCTGAGGATGATCTCCAAACTCAAATCTTCCTGTCTTGTCCTCCAAAGTACTGAGATTACAGGGGTGAGTCACCACACCTGTCAGTAGTGGTATACTTTTAGTATATGCTATTCTCTTTCTGTAAATGGAGTGACTGATAGGACTTGTGATCAGAAATAACATGTCGATGCCTAAATATATTATTGAATTGCCTAAATATATTATTGTATTGAATATAATATATAAATATATACAGTAATATAAATATATATAATATATGTACATGGAGATGGGAAATTTTGTGGCTAGATTGGAAAAATAAATAAATTGTAATGAGGGAACATATACAGTGAATAGGAAAGAAATAAAATGGAAGAGAATAGAGTTATGGAAATTGATGGAGCAAGGTGGTGCATAAATGTCTAGAAACAGTCAAAGCTGAATCAATAACTCTGTAAAGAATAAAATTGTTTTCTTGTGCTATAGAGGAAAAGAAAAAATATTAAGGACATAAAGCATGCAAGGTATGAACAAAATAAATTTAAGTAGCCTCATATTAAATAGCTTCTGTCTTGAAAAATATTTTTAAAGTGCCAATTATAAGAATTAAAGACTGTAACACACTGATAAAAGTATAGAAAGAATGAAAGTATGCAGAGGAATGAAAATTCTGGAAACATTTTTACTTGAGGATTTAACAGATGGGAGCAGTATGGAGCTCAGAAACATTCTAAAGATATTATAATGTAACTTTAGAATCAATCAACCTTTAAATAATTTTAAGCCTCAAGTATCTTTTATTAGTGTAGACTCATCCATACGTATTGTACAATATTATAACAATGGAAAAATATTGAAATGTTAATAAATGTTTTCTTGTTCCAGAATATATTTGAGGCATTGGTTTATTTTATGATCTTTAAATTTTAAACACCATAAAAGTTTTATACTTTTGCATTTGGTATCTGAAGTATATTAAAAGTTGCTACATATCAATAAGGACAAGTAATCCAACAGAAAAATAAACAAGATTATGAATAGGCAATTAGTAACGCCTCATAGTTGCTTATTTCACTAGCTATCAAAGAAAATCAAATGTAAACTACAATGAAATTGCATTTTCTATCCATCAGAGAGGTGAAAATTGATAAATCTGGTATCACTGAGTTTTGGCGAGGATATGGGAAAATTGTAACTCAGATAAGACTGGAGGAAATATTAGGTGCACAACCATCATGGGAAAGAGTTTGGTGGTACCTAGCTGAGAATGAAGATGTGCACATCTTGTCCCAGCATTATTGCTTCTAAATGTTATCTTAGGGAAATTTTAAACCATGTATAGAAGAAGTCATGTATAAAGGTGCTTATGAAGCTCTATCGGTAAGAGCAAAGAGGAGGGAAGAGCTAATGTCCCACAATAGTTAAATTAATAATGCAATAATACATAGTTAAAATGAAAAAACTCCATATAATTAGATTACATACATAAATCTTGAAAACAAAAATTTATTGATATCCCATAGCAAATTTTTCATTTGTCCATTTTTTTAAATATAATGGCATTTTTAAGGAGATTATGATCAACTATAGGTTGCTCTTGAAGTTTCTTAGATGGTAAATACGTATGTCATACGTATGTCAAGTTACATTTATATTTATCATAAAATATGTGTAATAAATAGCAATAGGAAGTGTAAAATTCAAAAGTTTTATTTAATTCCACTTTTAACGTATAGATCTCTGTGTAATATCGATTTAGAAAGATTGATTCCAATTTCTCTTTAATTATTACATTCAACAACATGAGTTATATTGATTTAGTTACAGGTCTGTCACTCATTGATAATCATATAGGTATGAATGGAAAGAATGGGGTGACTTTTGAGCTCAGTGTCATCCGACTCAGTGATAAAATAGAGAATAGGTAAAGAGTTTCAAAAATCAGTCCTTATCTCTTCCTCTACTTATCTTTGCTTTCTTCGCCAACCTTTTATCATTTCAAATATATGCATTTCTCTTTTTTAATACACCATTATTGGTGCATTATGCATAGTAATGTATAATGAGAGAAACATACATGCACACAGAAGGTGGTGGAATTATTTTTACTACTGTTTTGTCTTTCCTATTGAAGGAGGCTACTCCTAATTGAACTAGTGCCAGTGAGACAAATGGAAATGAAAACCCAAAGGATCTTCAATATGTGTTACATTTATCTTTAATGTGCTTTTCTATTGCTTTGTATGTTTTCAAGTTGTTTGTTTCCTTTACTCCTTAGTCATGGCCTTGCAAATATGATTTTAAAAAGATGTTTCTTCAACTGTTTCATTAAATCACTTAGATACAAGAGCATATTTCTAGCTACCTAGTTCTAGAATTCATTTTGTGGCATTTTCTTAACCAGGTGTGTAAACAGAAATACAAATGTATTGAAATACTTAGTTCCATTTTATGCTCTAATTTCTGATTCTGGAACCTTCAATCATGGAATAATTCTGACTGATTAAGGAAGAGGATAAAAGGCAGATGAATACACTCTTGGCTACTCTTGTGTTTTTTGGATTAACAGTCTTGAGGAAGGCATGCCTTATCCAATGCTCTGGTATGAGCGTGCTCTATAGATTTTCTTCAGATGCGGCTGCATAAAGCTACAGATTCCTATATACTTTAGAAGCTTTAGAATTCCACCCTCCTTTATCATTTAGAATATGTGATATCATATAATAACTGTATTCTAAGATCTCGTTGGCAGAGACACAGTGAGGAAGACAGGATGCTGAATACATTTGGAAATAAAGAGAAGGTGGGTTAGTTTGTTCTCTGTCAGTAATGCTGTTGGTGTTTTGCATCATCTTACACCTCTTTTCATTGTGTTTGTGTTACTGATAATTATTCTCATTAAAAAAATGACAATTTGACAGACTAAAATGGTATGTACATTTGGTTCTAATTCCTATTTATTTGCTTGTAAATGGCATTGATTTTATAACAAATTTATTATTAGGTAACTTTTGTTAATCAGCTTGCTCTGGTTATTGATTTGTATTTTAGCATTTTTCTCATCAAAGCATATGACATATATCTTCATATATATGAATACATATATATTCATAAGTTACCAATCCTCTCCTTCCTTTTTTAATTTCTTGTGATGATTTCTCCAGTGAACATGTTCTAGTGAGGTAAAGTTCAAAGTTATTTGATTTTTTAATATATTTTCAGAGTATTCCCTACAATATACAAATTTCAGAAACACTATTAAAGCATTTAAACCTTATTCTTTTAACTCATTAAAACTTTGATTTTATTTTCATGAAGGTTTTAAATTGCCCAAGCATAATTTATTAAGTAGGTCTTATAAATAATACTTATTAATAAATGTCCTTTCTTATAAGTCACATGAATATTTATGATAGAATCATCTATTTTGTTGATTCAACTAAGCCTTTTTCGTTGTCAGCAGATTATTTATGTGCAGTGTAACAGGAAGTCTTTATCAACTTTTAGAAAAAACACTCTGTTCCCTTGTATTACTATATTTTTCAGTTTTGGGGGGTGTTTTTGTGTTCTTGTTAATGTGTTATTGTGAACAGGTTGTTTTTATCCTTGTCACTCCCACCTAATCCCAGGAAGAAATTATGGGAGTGCTTTCAGAAGCTACTGAGAGTAGTGACTTTACCTCTGGAACTATGGTTCTTAGAACAAGATTGTAGCTTTGGTAGATGAGTTGAAGAAGTAGTGTGTAAGAGAAGCAGATACTGTGGTAATAAATACACTAGACATACTAAAAGGATAACTGGAATTGAGCATCTGATATGCTAATTTGCCAATTAAAATTTGCATAGCTGTCTAAATTTTTTTAAAAACAAAATTCTTAGAAATATATTGTATTTTCATTTTTTCTCTTACATCTAATTAATTGTGTTTTTGCTTTTAATCTTCCAGGAAGGTAGTTATTCTGTACTTGATATACTATGTCATTCATATTATTCTTATAATAAATTTTGGAACCTAAACAGGAATATTTTGACAGCTTTTCTTTCAGCTGCTAATGATTAATTCTCTCCACGAAGAGCTCATATTTCCACAACTTCAAATAACTCTACTATTAAGATAGCTTTTCTACATATTCTGTTAAATTCAATATTCTGAAAAACTGGACCGGTCAAATTGAGTGTAGCTGACTTTAATTACTTTAATATGCATTAGTATATTTAAGAAAATCTTAGAAAATATATTAGGTCTACATGGCTCTTGAATGAAAAAGCTTTTCAAATTTTACTTTAGTACTAGAGAGACAAAGAAAGGTAACTACTATTAAAAGAGCACTTAAAGCATATACATCTCCAGGTGAAATTGTCTTGAATAACTCATGTAATACATTAAAAATATAAATGTATGGAGTTAATTTATTTTCTAATTAAACATTCAATTTGGTTTAAATTCCAGGACCTCAAGGGTCACTTCTACCTCTAGGCTATCAGACCATCCAGAAATAAATGCAAATCACCGTTGTAACTTTTATCTTATATCTTGGGTTTCTAAGACATTCCTTACATTTAAATATATCTAAAATAATTGAAAGTTCATGTCATAGTATATCAGTTAAAACATGTTGTAAAGCTCTGGTTAGTTCCTTCCAGTCTGTTAAATAAAATCTGCTTCAATTTCTGGTTGAAGCCATCTAGTCTGTGAAAGAAGAGGGAGATTAAAAGAACCAAACTTTGGGTAAAGAAGTATGCACATTTTGGTGTGTGTGTGTGTGTGTGTGTGTGTGTGTGTGTGTGTGTGTGTGTGTATTTATGGCAACTGAGGACAGCTAAATCATCTGGCATGATTTTCAGCTGTACAAGAAGCTGTGACCTTCATAGTAGTTTCTTGCTCTAAAATCGGGAGTAAATTTCTAACCAGTAAGACATAATCATACACATTCCAAGAGGTAGAATTGTTTGTTTTTCTTCCTGTCAGGTTAGATTTCTTGGTCAACTCAAAAGAGTCTAAATGTCTCTTGAAGCTATAAAACAATTGAAACTTCTAACCCATGATTGAACTCCACAGGGTAGAAAGGAAAAGATAGAGTTGATAATGTGCTAGTAGCAGACAGAAAGCACAGGGTACGTGAACTAAGGTGATTCAGTATTCAGCTGTGATGTACAGCACACAGGAAAATTTTCACCAGACTTTAAAGGCCAGATAACATTACTGTTCAGTTCCCTGAAACTGCTTATGCTGAGAAAAAACATCTCCCCTCCAAGTTATGACAATTTCTGCTTAGATAAGAAAAGTTAGAAAGAAGCATAGCCACACATTTAGTTCCCAGTAAATCTCTGTTCAAGTCTCCTTTTCACCCTGTGTAATATAAAAAGAAAACTAATGCTTCTCAGGACCTTAACAAGAGCTAGGAAAATTTTATCCTTACAAAATCTTGTACAGGGAAGTGCATTAGTTTCCAACTGCTGCTGAAACAAATCACTAGGAGTCTTGTGGTTCACAAATTGATTAGTTTACAATTCCGGAGGTCAGTAGTATGAAATGGGTCTTATTGCCCAAAATTAAGGTGTGGGAAGAACCATGTTCCTTCTGGAATCTCAAAGGACAAGACATTTTTTGCTCTTTTCAGCTTTTAGAGGCAATTTGAATCTTGGTACTGGTTCCTCTCCATCTCGAAAGCCTGCAATGGCAAGTTGAATTAATTCAATGCTGGCTTCTGCTGTCAAATCTTCTGTCCTAATTCTGTCTCTCCAGCCACCTCCTTTCACTTAAAGGGATCTTGTGAAAACATAATGCTTACTAAATAATCCAGGATAATTTCTCCTCTCAAAATCCTTAGCAATCAGACATGATATATCTCTTTTGCCGTGCAAAGTAATATATTCACAGATTCTGGGGATTTAGATATACACATCTATGAAACTCCATTAGTTTGTCTTCAACACAGAGGTCTCTATTTTGTATATAGTAAACTGGGCTTCAGAGAGTTGAAGTGACTTGTCACTCCATCTTTAATTCTTGAAGCCAGAAGATGACATGACTATACCACCTGTCTTCTTTAAATTGTGTAAGGTGCTCTGGTCCTACCACCTGGCAATTCTCTGTCTCCAGATTTTCTAAAATTTCCAGACTTCTTGTGTGAATGTTAGAATTTCCACTGTGCTTGAATGTTTATAATGAAAAGAAGAACCAGGACAATTTGGAGTTCACTCATGAAGAGTTATGTGACCTGCTATGTTTTCTTTGAATTATGCTGACCACAGCTATATTAAATAGCATTCAAAATAGCTGATGGAATTCTAGAAATGGTAAATTCTGTCTCTTCTCCTACGGAATACATTTATCATGGTCAAGAAGAAAATGGACACATGCCAAGGTCATATGCGTAAAGTTGAGATTTATCTTCAGTCTGTTAGAACATGCAGTATTGTTACACCTGAAGTAAAATAATTAAAAGTGAATGGAGAATACATGAGAGTGCTTAAATACAAATTAATAATTATATCTCTTATTTCATCGTTTCTTTGATCAGATTAAGACTAAATTAGATTCTAAATATCTGAACTGTTCTCATTCTGCCAAATTATAAAATTCTAACATTCTACTGTTTATATTAAGAATATAAAATGCAATTAAAGTGCCATGTAATACTTATTTTGAACTATAAAAACTACCAAGAGTAAAATATGATTCAGAAAAACAAATATCTATTTCTCCTTACTAAATTGTGAGTTTCCGTGATATTTAATAAATTTTTAAAAATACCATAATGATTTCTAAACTTGACTTCCCATATAACAATTCTGTTCAAAGAAAGTATGGGGAGTTTCGAGGGGACAAGATGGCATCTGAGTGAAATACTTCTCCCCAGATGCTGTTCTTTCAAACCAAATTTGCCCCAAAACCAGCTTCTTTACAGAAGAAAAAAAAGCAACAAAAAGGGGCGAAAGCTGAACCACAACGAAAGAAAACTCAGATAGCCGGTCCTGGAAACAAAGGAATCCTCCATACAACACCTCGGCGGGACTGCAGGCGAGTGCTGGCCGCCGGCCTCTGGCCCGGCCACGGACTCTGCAGAGCTGCAACTGGGAACTACGGAGGTGAGCCGGGGCTCACTGGTGGAGAGGAGACCCGGGGCTGTGGAAGTGAGTCCGATCCCGAGAACTAGGCACTCCGGCGGACCCAGGGACCGCGGAGAGCTGGTCTGGAAACAAGGAAGTACTCCAGGCAGCACCTCTGTGGGTCTGCAAGCGTGGCGCGGGCTACTGACATCGGAACGAGGGCTGCGGGCTCCTGGAATTGGGACCCGGGACTGCAGAGGTGAGCCCAGTTCCGAGGGCTGGGCACCGCGGTGGACCTGGGGACCGGGCGTGGTGTGGGCACCTCCAGACCCCCACGCTCCACCCAGGCAGGGCATTCTGCTACTGGACACAGTGACGGGAGCCTGTGGTGCGATCAGCCTAAACTCCAGCGGGACATATCTGGGGCTCCACAACAGAGCCTAGGGGACCGTCTGCACAGCAAGACTGGAACCAGGAGGAAGCAAGCGCAACTGCTTGACAGATAGAAAGAGGAGTGGAACCACACAGAGCCCAGGAAAAACAAGGGAGAGGGTGCTGCGCACCACAAACCTGCGTACCACATTGCGTGCCAATCCCTCCCATACAATACCCTGACAACTATCCAGCTATCCAGACCTCCATTGACCTATTGCGCCCCCCAGCGACCAGGGGGGAGGCAGACAACAACAGAGAAACCAGCAACAGTGATCAGTAGGTCGGATTGCATGGGCGCAACTGTACAAAGGATAGACTCAGAGAATTAGGCTGTGGAAGGAGCAGCGGGGACGAGCCAGACGCTGTGAGTGGCCAAATACACGGGGACACAGCTAACAGCCCAGGCGTGGCGTTGGCCCCGGATCTCCACGAACTACCCAGGTGGGGACTGCCGCAACACTCACAGTGATCAGACCCCCCCCCCCCCCCCCGTGGAACAGTCAGCAGAAGCTCCCGCGGGCCAGTGTCTACGTACCATCCCAAAGATGGAGCAGTGAGCAACAGTGCAAAGGAGAGAAGAGCACAGGTGTGAATCCAGCTTCTTGACGAAAGGAAGAGAAGAAATACTGGAAACTCGAACACAAACTCGGAGAGGGGAACCTGCGTGCACTGGGAACGGCGGCTGCTACCTTTACCACCAACCCCTCCCACAAACTTCCTGCTAGCTACGCAGACCATCAAGGTCAGATTGCGCCCCCAGCCATCAGAACGGCAACAGGCCGAGCTGCAGGGAACCGTAAGTCGGGCTACATGCACCTTGGGTGCAGGGTGCGGGACTCACAAAACAAAGGATAGACTCAGCCATCTGCCCTGCTAGAGCCTAGACAGGGCCAGAAGGGTGGAGTGCTCACAGGGTATCTGGAAAGGCCTGGCTCAGACAGGGCCAGTGCTCACAGGGTATCTGGAAAGGCCTGGCTTTTAGACTGCTAAAGCAAAAAGCAGAGACAGAGACGCAGCCAGACCCAGTGGAGAACCCAGAGACATAAACTAGCAGTGGGCAATTCTCTGCCTGCACTGACAGAGCAAATTAAAATAAATAAATAACGCCAAAGACACACGTGAAAACTTAAGCTCGGTGCTTACAAACTAGCAGAGCTTTGGTTTCACTGACTGCTATTTGTAGATATTGGGTTTATTTATTTATTTATTTATTTATTTATTTATTTATTTATCTTTTTTTAATTTTGGTTTTTGGTTTTGTTTTGTTTTGTTTTCATTCTCCTTTGGTGTTGTTTTAAATTTGATCTGTCTAAACTGTGTTATTGCTTTGATTTGTTTATGCTTGCTTGGATAAATACTTGCTTTATCTCTTGCTTAGGTCATTGAACCCCCTCCTTACCCCTTTTACAAGCCCCCCCATATTCCTCTCTGCTACACTTTATCTCCTCTCTTTTCTTTTCCTCTTCTTCCTGTCACATATCAATATCTACCATCTCTAATCTTTATCCCCTTCTTTACCCTATCCCTGGATCTATTACGGTGACCTCTCACCCAAACTCTGTCTCTGAACACACCCTGTCACCCCTAAACCCCAACTACAGAGATTGGACAAGAAAACTTGCAAGAACAGCAAAGTTATAAATCGAAGAACAGGGGAATCATGGGAAGGAGAAATAACAAAGAAACAATGAGCCACCACAACCCCTCAATAACAGATCTCACCAACCCAGAATGGCAGAGACTACCAGAAGAACAATTCA
>PVLC010048532.1:0-10731 GCA_004027655.1 Graphiurus murinus
TAAGGTTTCATGAATTTTTGTTTGCTTGTGAAATTGAGTGATGGAAGTGGGAGGTAAAATTTTTGTTTGTAAGTTCTCGTAGAATTTTGTAAATATCCTGAAAAGTAGATGTGTGTATAACATGAAAAATATCTGCTACGGGCAACATTTGCTCTTTGAAATAGCTGTGTATAAACCCCTAAATAAATAAATGGAAATAAAAAAAAAAAAAAAAAAAAAAAAAGAAAGGAATGAAAGATGGGATGCGAGGGTAGAATGCTTACAGAAACTACCGCATGTGACCGCGGAAAAGGAATGCCGTGCGTGCGTCCATCTGCCCCGGAGCTGTGCACACATTCCTGTGCACTGGGCTCCTTCAGTGACTGCATGGTCTGACTATTCAACTTACTGGGCATTCTTTGGTAATAAATATAGCCCCATCTGGAAATTTTACTGAAAACAGCTCTTGGGGGAGTAAAATAACTTTTTTTAAAAAAAACTTTGAATCAAATCACAGGTACAAAACCACCCTGACCTGTATTTGTTGCTACAGTCGCTGGGGCATTGTGCAGAACACACCCCTGGGGCAAGACCTTCTCATGTCTCCTTTCCTGCCCCAACCCTTTAGTGAGCTGTGTTGAGGGTGTCAAACCTGCCAGTAGCCAGCTCCATGCAGTCTGTACGCTGGGACAAAGGCCACCTCTAACCTGCCTACCCTACTTTCAAATTCCAGTCCTCTCCCCAGAACAAGAGCACAGAATCATTTTCTCCTTTGAGGGCTTTATAATTCACCCAGCCCATTCTTTTCATTTTACAGACAAGGAAGCTGAGGCACAGAGGTACAAAGCAACTTTCCTAACTACATAAAACCAGGTCTCTTGGTTCATAGCACAGTACTATGCCTCACTAATAATAAGTCAAGACTTTCTGAGATCCTGAGTGCCTTTGTCAAAAATAAATCCAGGTTGGTCCCATTTTGCATAGAAAGAAAAGCCAGGTTGTAGAACAGAACCACCAGGAGCAAGACTTCAAGGCTCCCACTTCCAACCACTGGATCATTTTTGGCTTATGGAGGACTATGGGGTAAACTCTGGGGTCAGTGGGGGTTACTCTGTTGTGCAGTCAGCACAGAGCTTTTCAGAGTCATGTAGAACAGTGGGCTGTATGAGGTATGAAGACTGGGACCTGGGCCGTGGCAATACTGACATCCAATCACATGTGCTCCCCAGAGCTCCCCAGAAATGTGTAAGAGAACAGCCCAATAATTTAGGAGTGGGAAAAGAAAACATTTCAAAATACTGGTGCTTCAGAAATCATGTAATAAGTGTGCATTTGAAAAAATTCCATTAAAATTCTTAGTTATGTTTTCCCCTCACAGATGCTGGGATGTGCTTAAGAAAAGAGTCTTTAGCCGGGCGTGGTGGCGCACGCTTGTAATCCCAGCATTTGGGAGGCTGAGACCGGAGGATCCGGGTTCGCGGCCAGCCTCAGCTGCTTAGTGAGGCACTCCGAAACTTAGTGAGACCCGGTTTCAAAATAAAGAATAAAAAAATAGGGCTGGGGGTGTAGCTCGAAGGTAGAACGCCTTTGAGTTCAATCCCCAGTACCGCAAAAAAAAAAAAAAAAAAAAAAAAAAGAAAAGAGTCTTTAGCAAAACTTGAATTTAATAGAAGCAGTGGTTTCATAATTAGAGGAATTTCATTGTGAAATTCTTTTTAATTACTACTACATAAACAGCTAACAATTTGAGTTGAGGAACGGTGAGGAAATAAACTATTAGAAGAGAGTGAATGCCCTCAGAATATTCTGAAGATTAGAGTTTTGACTGATTTGATGGTTTAATTGGAAAAAAAAAATCAAGAAAGACAGTATAAAGAGGAAAGCAAAATAAAGAGACCAGAGACAGAGCTGAGCTAATGGGACAACAAAGTCTACAGGAGCGTTAAGAATACAACAATGAGCACTAAAGTCTCTTCAAAAATACAATCTTTGAAACTTCAGAGCAAAAGATAAAAAAATGTGTGGACCAAAATGGAAAGTAACAAAAAAATGTTCTTTTCATGATACAGTTAATTAGCCCACAGCTTACATTTTTGGTAATTATTTGTATAAGAATTAAATGAGAACTTTGTAAAATAAAACATACATTCCAGGCCTTTGATTTCTGAAAATAAAACCCTTAGAATAAAAAGCCAATACTACTCCTACTGGACACGCAGATAGTAGTGGTATGTTTCCTAAAAGCAAAGCCAAAACAAAGATCTTATACTTCACTTGATAACTATTAGAAGGCCCTGCCATTGTGATAAAGCAGGAAAAACAAATAAGAAATGTTAATAGAAAAAACATTATTAATTGCTGAAATCATGATTGTATAACCCAGAAAATTCAAGGAATCTACACAGAATCTTAGAAATAATAGAATTCAGGAATATTATTCATATAAAACATATTCTAATAAATGGATTTTTTTTGGTGGCAGTACTGGAGATTGAATCCAGGGGCATTCTACCTCTGAGCTATACCCCTAGTCCTATTTTTTATTCTTTATTTTGAAACAGGGTCTTACTAAGTTGCAGAGAGCCTCACTAAGTAGTTGAGGCTGGCCGAGAACAGTATTTCAAACTCTTTGGAAGACAGATCAATAGATAACTAAAACTACTTACATGCACAGACATACACACACACACACAGACACACACACACACATACACACACGAAGAAGAAGAAGAAGAAGAAGAAGAAGAAGAAGAAGAGGAGGAGGAGGAGGAGGAGGAGGAGGAGGAGGAGGAGGAGGGAGGGAGGGGAGGAGCAGGAGGAAGGAGGGAGAGATGGAATAAAGAAAGGAAGGGCAATAAATTATGTATTTGACCCATGAATTCTATTTCTGGAAAATGCATTTAAAGAAAACTCATTTCAAAAACATCTGGTCTTCAAAAGACACTGTTAAGACAATGAAAAGACATGGCAAAGACTAGAAGAAAATCTTTGTGAAGCATATACCTGATAAGTCAATACATAAAGAACTCCCCAAAACCTATAATTAAAGCAAACAACACAGGGGAAAACGGGCAAAAGTTCTGAACAGACACTTCACTAAAGAAGATACATGGATGGAAAATAAGCTCAGGAAAAGACAGCAAACATTATTAGAAAACTACTGACTAAAAACACAATGAGCCACCACATGTGATAAAAATGGCTAAATTTATACAGACCAAATGTTGGTTTAGAGGTAGAGCAACTAGAATTCTCAGAAATGAAAACAGGTATAATCACTTAGGAAAAGTTTGGCAGTTTCTTAAAAAATTAAACACACATCTACCATATGGTCTAGCTCTTCTATTGCTAGGGAAAAGAAAGCACATATCCATTCACACTTGGACCTGAATGTTCACAGCTTCTTTATTTGCAGTGGCCCCAAACTAGAAAAAAACCCAAATGTCTATCAACATGTGCATGAATAAATAAACTGTGGTAGTGAATACACTGGAATACTACTCAGCAAATTAAAAGGAATAAATTATTGATACATGTTATTGCATGGGTAACTTAGCATACTGAGATGGAAACGAGACAAAAAAAGAGGATGCATTATGTGATTCCATTTATATAATATTCTAGACAATATAAAAATAATTTGTAGTGTCAGGAAGCAGTTTGAAGGATAGCTGGTAATAGGGAACAGGGCGTTGGGAAGGGGCAGGGAGCGTAGGAGTGACTGCAAAGGGATTCATAAAGCTTCTGAGGGTGGTGGCTGCTGTTAGGGTTTGGAGACGGCTTGACCCTGGAGGTTCACACGCTGGAACCTTAGTCCCCAGTGTACTGGTATTGAGGTGGTAGAACCTTTGAGAAGCCAGTCCTAGTGAGAGATAGGCCATGAGACTGCCCCCCTCACAAGGGGTTCATGCCCGTCTCCAGGGAGGGGGTTAGGTCTCCCTTGGCTGGATCAGTTCTGGAGAGTGAGCGTTGTTATAAAGTAAGGACTCCCTGCATGCTTGGCCTCATCTGCATGTGGCCAGCTCCCTGCCCACTTCTCTGCCATGTTGTCATACAGCCTGGGGGCTCTCATGCTGTTTGGACTTTCCGGCTATCAAAGCCAAATACACCTATTTTCCTTACATCTGTTATCCAGTGTCGGAGATTCTTTTCTAGCAACACAAAATGGACTAAGACAACTATCTCCAATATTTTCACTTTGTGATATTTCATGGATATGTCTATGTCAAAAATTGTTGTATCCTTTAGGTATGTACATTTTATTGCATGTCAATTATATTGCAATAAAGATGTTAAAATGCATTAGGTAGAAAATGACTTATGCCCTCATCTTTTACATTGGCAAAGTCTAGTAGGAAATCCAAATGTCCAACAAAGGAAACATAGCTCAGTAAATTAGGGTTCACCAATTTACCATAAAGCTTTTCTGTTACTAAACATAGTATATGTGAAAACCATGTAATTATAAACTTCCTCATAGTAGAATGTGAAACTACACATTCAATATTATTATAACTACACAAAAACCTGCAATTGTATACAGCTAAAGACTGACAGAGGCCATGGAGAGACCCAGGGGCCGCTATAGTAAAGCCAAGGATTACAGGTGTACATGCAGAGCTGTTGGAACATATTTCTTTCTTTTTTCTAAAGGAATAGCATGTTTGTGTTTTAGAGTCCCATTAGCATCTTTCTAAAGCTCTCTCCAAAGTCCTTGGGAAGTCCTGGCACTAAAGAGACAAAGAAACTTAAAGAGATTTAAATGCTAACTTTCCCAACAAAATGTTATTTGCCTCTTTCTACTCTTCTCCATCCCCCTGGTTCCCACCACCGCCCTCCTGGCCAGTGCATCTCCAGGACTCTGCCTTGCTCAGATCCTATCATTTCTCTCTGAGCTCCCATCACCATCCCGGGCACTAACCTCCACTCTCTATGCAGACCAGGTCACGCATCTCCCTCATAAAAACTATTATGAAGGGAACATCAGAAGATCCCCTCCTCTGCCCACACAGTCCAGTTAGCTCCTTAACATAATAAGTCTCTCATGAGTTATGGCAATCTCTATTTTGGGCCTTACTGACAACATTACTTCCTTATTCCAAAATCCTGCCTCTGATTTGCGAGCCCTTAATTCCCATACCCACCCTAGGCTCTAGAAGGGTAAAAATGAATAATATTAGTGTGATGGTCAACCTGGCTAGGCTATGGTACCCAATTGTTTGGTCAAACAACAAAAACTAGCTACTGCCAAGAGGGTAATTTTTAGACATCATTAACACTTAAATTGGTAGACTCTGAGAACAAAGCAATTTGCCCTCCATAATGCAAGTAGGCCTCCCAGTCAGGTGGAGCCCTCAAGAACAAAGACTGAATCCCAAAGATGAAGCAATTCTGCCCCAGGACTGTTACATCAACTTGTACTTGAGTCTCCAGCCTGCAGCCTTCCCTATGGTCTTTGGACTTGCTGGCCCCACAAGCTACTTCCTTAAAAATCAATCTCTCCCCCTACCTATAAATCCTATTGCTTCTTTATCTCTGAGGACCTCTAATAACATACTGCTTCGGCACTTCCAGAATCCATAGGCGGAAATAGGAATATAAACAATTAAACCCAACTTGGAGGGTGCCATCGTAACCCTTCTGCCATCAATAATGAAAAATATTATTTTAAAAAATCCCTTTCAGATATTCAACAACAGAGAACAAAGCCCATGGTCCCTGAAAAGAAAAACAAATGAGGTAACCCCCAGATCACCCTGGCCATGTGGCCAGAGGAACTGTTTGGACTAGCTACAGGGAGGAGAGACACAGGCAGGGGCTGGTTTCACTGAACAGAGAAGACAGAGATGGGAGTGTAAGGCGCTGAGTTCTTAATGCATGTCACACCAGGAGCAGAGCCCTTCTCAATGCCTCCTCCTCTATGTCAGGAAATCATTTAAAAAAATCATGTATTAATCAGTAATAATCTTATTTATTCTTATTTTTAAAGCAACCGTTAATGATGCAAAATACAGAATAAATATCACTTTACAAAATATTATTCAAATTTAGTAAAACAGTTCATGTGTAAACTAAAATTTACACTTAACAAATACTACACTTTACCTTTCCCATTCTGGTTCACTATTCTACACACACACACACACACACACACACATATTTTTTGGTGGTACTGGGGATTGGATAACTCAGGGGTGTTCTACCTCTGAGCTACACTCCCAGCCCTGTTTTATTTTTTATTTGGAAGCAGGGTCTCCCTAAGTTGCTGAGGCTGGCTTTGAACCTGTGATCCTCCCATCTCAGCCCCCCAAGTACTGGGATTTATAGGCATATGCTAGCACTCCTGGCTGCTATTTTATATTTTAAACATTCATTAAGTGGTCACATAAGATGGAAGCACTTAGTTATTCAAGTTGTTTCCTTGTAGTTACAACCACTGTGTGATCATTGTTTACACTGAATCTGTTGTCCAGACACTGGGGTTTCCAGTTTTGCAGGAGATGGAAGCACATTACACTTGAAGTGGGTCCAAATAATTCGGAACTGTTACAAACATATTCTCAAGACCAGCATGTGTAGCTGTTTAGTAAAACTAAGAAGCAAAAGGGTGCAATTTAAAGTTTCCAGCCTGGTTTCCAACATTATTTCCTTATTCCAAAATCCAGCCTCTTATGCGCTAGTTCTTAATTCCTACGCACCACCCTAGGCTCTTAAGCATTATTAAAACTCAAAAGTAACCTCAGCAATTATTTAGAGCATAGGCCAACAAAAGTTGTTTTTCCTTATGCCCCCAGGCAGGACTATTGTATCAATGATTAATAAGAATTGCAGAAGCAAAGGGACATTGAAAAGAAGATAGAACTTTAATCATTTTTATAATCATTTTAAAATTACCTTTGGATACCCTCGCCCCCATTTTCAGCACCTGTTTTAAATACAACTCTTTTTAGCACTGGGGACCATTGCTGTTCTTGCTCCAGCCTTGGATTCCCACTAGCTGAAGAAGGCTGAGGGTCTGAATTTCTGGGCAGAATATTGGAGAGAAGAGCTGTGCAGAGAAAGAGCTGCAGAGCTCCATCTGGTTCCACTTGAGCCTGGCAGGTGAGAACCCCCAAACTGGGAAAGAACGTACATGCACAGCCCAGCTAAACAAGCAGGGGACCTCACTCAGGGCTTGCACCGGGAGATGCTGACCAGAGACGAGAGAGGCGGCCCTGGTCACTTACTTACACAACAGACTCGCGGAAGGCCATCCCTCAGAAGTGGGCTCAATCAGTCAAAGAGTAATGGCCAGTCTAGAATGATCCTACCCAAGCTTACGTATCAGGCTCATTTGCAAGTGAATTTAAAAGCTGCCAGAAGAAATCCAGTTAAAAGAAGGTATTGAAATCCTGATACTCACTGGGTGTGGTAGTCCATGCCCATAATCCTCCTACTCAGGAGGCTGGGGCTGGAGGATGGCAAGTTAAAGGCCAGCCTGGGCAATTTAGTGAGACCTTGTATCAAAATAAAAAAATAAAAAGGGCCGGGGGTATAGCTTAGTGACAGAGTGTTTGTCTAGCATGTGCGAGGTCCTGAGCTCAATCCCGAGTACTATTTGAAAAAGAAATCCTGATACTCAACAGCATATCATTTGTAATTGTGGCAGGAAGAATTTCCAGGAGCAACCCTATAAATTACATGCCCCATCCCGAGAATGTGTGAGGGTGATGAGATATCTTTCCTTTGAATGTTGTATTATCCAAGTGGGTAATCCAGGTGGGCCTAATAGAATCACATGCACTGAGAAATTTCTCCAGCTGGAAGCAAAAGAAGAGGTCAAAGAGATTTGAAGCACAAGAAGGATTTGACACAGCATTGCTTCTTTGAAGCTGGAGAAGATTACATGAAAGGAAAGGGCATCCGAAAGGACCAGAGAGCAGGCCAGCTGACAGCCAGCAAGAAAGAAAATGAGGACTTCAAACCTACAGCTGCAAGTAGGTGGGTTTTGCTAACAACCTGGATGAGCTTGGAAGCAGATTATTCCCACAAACTTCCAGGTAAGAGCCCCACCCAGCCCACCCTTGATTTTGCTCTCCTGAAACCTCATGCAGAAAAGGTATGTGCTCCAGACTTCTGACTTTCAGAACTGAAGAAAACCGAGTGTTGTTTTAAGATGTTAAATTTGTGGCAATTTGTCATGCAGCAATAGAAAACTAATATAAGAATGCCCAGAATCCAGTTAAAAAGACATTACTATACATGTTAAGCAGGAAAATGTGACCTAGAAGCAAGAGACAAAATC
Source organism: Graphiurus murinus (assembly GCA_004027655.1). NCBI lineage: Eukaryota > Metazoa > Chordata > Mammalia > Rodentia > Gliridae > Graphiurus > Graphiurus murinus. The sequence continues at coordinate 8,264 of PVLC010048532.1, forward strand.
AGTCAGTAATAGGAAGAGAACCAGAAACAATAAGGATGATAGAATTAGTAGATGAGGTCTTTTAATTCTAAGTATACCCCAAGATTTAAAGAAAAGCATGAATCTAAGAGAGAATTGGTAATGTAAAAAAGAACTCAATCAGCCAAGTGTGGTGGCACACACTTGTAATCCCAGCATTTCGGGAGGCTGAGACCGGAGGATCCGGGTTTGAGGCCAGTCTCAGCTACCTAGTGAGACCCTCCTCAATTTAGGGAGACCCTGTTTCAAAATAAAGAATAAAAAATAGGGCTGAGGGTATAGCTCGGAGGTAGAATGCACCGAGTTCAATTCCCAGTACCGCAAAAACAAAACAAAACAAAAAAACCACAATCGAACTTCTAGAGATGAAAAGTATGATATCTGAATCAAACAATCCATGTGATGGGATCAATATCATATTTAGACATTGCAGAAGAAAACTTTTGTGAATGCAAAGACATAGAAACTTTCCAAACTGAACATGAGACAAAAGACTCAGAAAAATGGGTGGAGGAGAATCCAGTGATGTGTGGGACATCAAGCCATCTAAGGTGGTGTTATCGGAAGACCAGGAGCTGGACGGAGGAAAAGCACCTAAAGGGAAATGGCCAAAACTTGCCCAGAAAAACTGAAATCACACAGATCCAAGCGGCTTGGCAAATTCTAAGTAGGATAAATAAAGATTACCATAAAAAGCAACACCATAATCAAATTGCTTAAAACAAACAATAAAAACAAAATCTCAAAAGCAGCAGAGAAAAAGACACATATGTTCAGAAAACAAAGAAACAAAAAACCCATTTGACTTCTTATCAGAAACAATGGGAACCAGTTAGAATTATAACTTTAAGGTGCCAAAAGAACATATCCTTCAAGAACAAGAGCAAAATAAAAACATTTTCAGACAAACAGAAACTGAGAAATTTGTTCCCAGCAGACATGAATTTTAAGGAAGTTCCATAGGCTTATGGGAAATAATATGAAATGAAATTGGATCTACAACAAGGAAGAGAAAGTGCTAAAAGAAAAAGTAGGGAAAAGAGGTAAAAAGAAAACAATGACAGGAGAAACAGAAAAATGAATATAAAGATAGTAGACTTAAACCAAACCATATCAATAATTACATTAAATATAAAGATATGAAACACTAGTAAAAGTCAGAGATAGTTAGAAAGGATAAAGAAATAGACACAACTATATTCTATCCTCAGGAAATCTACTTTAAATATAAAGACACAGATAGGTAAAAGAAAAATGGTTATATCACCATCACTGCAGAACAAAGAATACTGTCAGGGATAAAGAGATATTTTATAAAGATAACAAGGTCAATCAAGACATAATATTTATATATATATATATAAATGTACATTATGAAACAGAGTTTCTTTTTTTTTTTTTTTTTTTTGCGGTACTGGGGATTGAACTCAGTGGCATTCTACCTTCGAACTATACCCGCAGCCCTATTTTTTATTCTTTATTTTGAAACAGGGTCTCACTAAGTTGCGGAGTGTCTCACTAGGTAGCTGAGGCTGGCTGTGAACACGGTCCCTCCGGTCTCAGCCTCCCAAATGCTGGGATTACAAGCGTGCGCCACCACACCCGGCTTGAAACAGAGTTTTAAATCACAAGAAGCAAAAACTGAGAGAGCTCTGGGTGTTGTGGTACACACCTATTATCCCAGTACTTGGAAGGATAAGAAATGAGGATCACAGGTTGAAAGCCAGCCTCAGCAACTTAGGGAGATCATTAGCAACTTGGCAAGACCATTAGCAATTTTGCAAGACCCTATTTCAAAATAAAAAATAAATTAGGATGTAGCTCAGAGGTAGAAGGCCTCTGGGTTCAATCTCTACTGCCAGGAAAAAACAACAACAATAACAACAACAAAACATCAAACAAAACAAATTTAAAAAACCCAAGAGAGCTAAAAGAAGAAACAGACAAATCCATTATTATCATTGATTAACATTCTTGTCTTTGTAGATGGTAGAAGACAGAATAATATAAATAGTAAGAAGAAAAATATGACTAACAAATTCCACTCCTGAAACCTAAATGACACTCAGTATCCATCCAAGTACTCATGGAACACTCGCCAGTCTAGATAAAAGAAGAAAGTCACTATAAATTTAAAATAATTGAAATTAAACAATAGAATTAAATTAGGAATCAATCACCAAAAAAAAAAAAAAACCACAAAACAAAACTGGAGAACCTCCAAATATTTGGAAATTGAGTAGTACATTTCTTTTTTTTTTTTTTTTTTTGCGGTACTGGGGATTGAACTCAGGGGCATTCTACCTCCGAGCTATACCCCCAGCCCCATTTTTTATTCTTTATTTTGAAACCGAGTCTCACTAAGTTGCGGAGTGCCTCACTAGGTAGCTGAGGCTGGCCGCGAACCCGGATCCTCCAGTCTCAGCCTCCCGAATGCTGGGATTACAAGT
>PVLC010048533.1:0-10745 GCA_004027655.1 Graphiurus murinus
CTGTTTAAAGGAGCTAAACAAATAGTAAAGATTTAAACTAATGAATAGAGACTTTTCATCATTAACCTTTAACACTGTTTTGTACTAAAAGAATTTTTTTTTCTTGCGGTACTGGGGATTGAAGTCGGAGGCATTCTACCTCTGAGCTATACCCCCAGTCCTATTTTTTATTCTTTATTTTGAAACAGGGTCTCACTAAGTTGCGGAGTACCTCACTAAGTAGCTGAGGCTGGCCTCAAACCTGGATCCTCCGGTCTCAGCCTCCCAAATGCTGGGATTACAAGCATGCGCCACCACGCCCAACTTGTACTAAAAGAATTTTTATATACATATTGTATTCTGTAACCTTTACTGTTTTCTTAATCCCATCAAATACCATGGGAAATGGCTTTTCTAGTTAAAGATGTACCTACTCAACCTTTAGAAAAATAAGACTGTAAAAATTCCTGTTCTATATGCCTCACTGCAAAAAAGATAGTATAAAAAAACAGCTACTACAAGGAAAAAACATGTGCTTCAAAACTGCATTGGGAAGCCAGGCGTGGTGGTGCACGCTTGTAATCCCAGCATTTGGGAGGCTGAAATCGGAGGATCCGGGTTTGCGGCCAGCCTCAGCTACCTAGTGAGGCACTCCGCAACTTAGTGAGACCCGGTTTCAAAATAAAGAATAAAAAATAGGGCTGGGGGTGTAGCTTGGAGGTAGAATGCCCCTGAGTTCAATCCCCAGTACCGCAAAAAAAAAAAAACAAAAAAACAAAAACAAAAAAACTGCATTGGGTGTGAGTGTATTCTCGAGACCTCGTCTCAATCCACACCTATCAAGGGATCCCTGACCCCACCACTTCACCTTTGATGGCCAGGAGACTGCTGCTTCACTCAGGCTGCAGCTCAAAGGTTACCTCCTACAGAGGCCTGTGCCAGCCGCCCTCCATCTCCTGGCTCTGCCTAACTGCTTACGCTGCACATCTTGCTGTCACACAGGTCTGTGTTTACCTGGTCCCGCGTCTGTCTCCCTTTCTAGGATGTGAGCTTTGTGAGCATAGGTTTTGTCTTTTTGTTCACCACTGTATTCCTAGGGCCTAGGACAGGACTCAGTACCCAGTGCTCAACTGATAAACAATTTAGATGGCAATCCCTGCCCTGATAGGGGACAGAAAAATGAGTAAGAAAGTGTATTTTTTCAGGTAAGTGGTCAAAGAAAATTAAAGAAATCAGAGTGAGCCAGGCATGGCGGCACATGCCTGCAATCCCAGTACTTGGGAGGCTGAGACAACAGGATCAATCACAGATTTGAGGCCGGACTCAGCAACTTATTTCAAAATGAAAAAAAAAAAAATTTTTAAAAAGGGCTGAGGGAAGCTGGGTGTGGTGGAGCACGCTTGTAATCTCAGCATTTGGGAGGCTGAGACTGGAGGATCTGGGTTTGCAGCCAGCCTCAGCTACCTAGTGAGGCACTCTGCAATTTAGCGAGACCCTGTATCAAAATAAAGAATTAAAAAATAGGGCTGGGAATATAGCTTGGAGGTAAAATGCCCCTGAGTTCAATCCCCAGTACTGCAAAAAAAAAGGGCTGAGGGAGCCAGGCATGGTGGCGCATGCTTGTAATCCCAATACTTGGGAGGCTGAGATGGGAAGATCCGGGTTTGCAGCCAGCCTCAGCTGCTTAGTGAGGCCCTCCATAACTTAGTGAGACCCTGTTTCAAAATAAAGAATAAAAAATAGGACTAGGGGTATAGCCTGGAGGTAGAATGCCCCTGAGTTTAATCCCTAGCACCTCAAAAAAAGGGGGGAGTGCTGAGGGTATAGCTTGGAGGTAGAACATCCCTGGGTTCAATCCCCTGTAAAAAAAAAAAAAAAAAAAAAAAAAAAAAAAGAGAGAGAGAGAGCAGAATGGAGAGAGAGAGAGAGAGAGAGAGAGAGAGAGAGTATATTTATAGTGAAGGCTGTCACAGTGTCAAGTGACCCTTCACTGAAATGACATTTGAGTAAAGCCCTGAAGGACGAGAGATAGGGAGCCATGGGCATTTGGGTAAGAACATTCCAGATGTCATGAGTAGCCTGTGCAAAGGCCCTGTGGTGGAAAAGCCCCTGGTCTGGGTGAGGACCACTGCTGGGGCCTGCAGGAATCAGTGAGTAAAGAAGAGAGTGCGAAGGGCCATGGTCAGAGAGATGGGGATGGATCAAAAGGAGGACTTGGAGTTTTACCAATGAGGTTCTGAGCAGAACCATCCTTCACTTTCTCCCTCCTGGGGTTAATTTCTCACCCTTTTGCCTGTGCCCTGAACGCCATTGTACAAACTTATTAAATCATCCCCACACTTGGCCACACCCCTGACTTTGAGGTTTTTCTGCCTGTTTAAGTTGTGAGCCAGGAGTGTGAGTGTGGGAGAGAGCTGACTTGTGCACGTTATGTAAGAACCGTTGCTGGGCCTGGTGGTGCACACCTGTAATCCCAGCTACTAGGGAGGCTGAGGCAGGAGGACTGCAGATACAAGGCCAGCCTTAGCAAACTAGCAAGACCCTGACTCTCAAAAATAAAAGGCCTGGGGTGTACCTCCGTGGTAGCTGGCCTCAATCCCAAGTACTATGCCTGTACACACACACACACACGCACAGAAGCAGGACTCCCTGTGCCACCCTGGCCAGGTCACTTCATCTCGATTCTGGGGTTGTTTTTCTGTAATTGCTAATAAAAACCCTTACAAAAGCAGACAGGGCTACCAGGTTGCCTGAAGTCAGCCCTAGAGGCGCTCTGAGCGGGCCTGGCGTGCAGCAGCGTCTCAGTGCCGGCCGCCCATACTCCACTTTCACAGAGGTTGGGACTCCCGGGTCGGCCTGCTGGCAGCTCTGACCTGCGCCCCATGTCTGGGAAGTCCACGCGACTTCGAAACAGCTAAAGCGATTCTCAGAACAAGCCTGGTGTGACCTCTTGGGATACCACCTGTCTCCAGTTTTTCTTTTTTTTTTTTTTTTTGTAGTAATGGGGACTAAAACCAGGGGTGCTCTCCCGCTGAACTATATTTTTTATTTTTATTTTTTTATTTTTATTTTTTTTTGCGGTACTGGGGATTGAACTCAGGGGCGTTCTACCTTTGAGCTACACCTCCAGTCCTATTTTTTACCTTTATTTCGAAACCGGGTCTCACTAAGTTGCGGAGTGCCTCACTAGGTAGCTGAGGCTGGCCGCGAACCCGGATCCTCTGGTCTCAGCCTCCCGAATGCTGGGATTACAAGCATGCGCCACCATGCCCGGCTTTGAACTATATTTTTTAAAATTTATTTTTATTTATTTATTTATTTTTGCAGTACTGGGGATTGAACTCGGGCATTCTACCTCCGAGCTACACCCCCAGTCCTATTTTTTATTCTTTATTTTGGAACAGAGTCTCACTAAGTTGCGGAGAGTCTCACTAAGTAGCCGAGGCTGGCCGAGAACCCAGATCCTCCTGTCTCACGCTCCCAAGTACTGGGATTACAAGCGTGTACCACCACCCCTGGCTCCCTTTTTTTTATTTTGATACAGCACCTCACTAAGTTGCACAGGCTGGCCTTGAACTTTTGATCCTCTTGCCTTAGCCTCCCTAGTAGCTGGGATAATATGTGTGCACCACTGAACCTGCTTCTCACTGGCTTTTCTGGCTCAACCACCCTACTTGGACCTGCAGACACTGGCAACTACTACTCCTTGAAATAAAGGGCCCGACTGCCAGGTGTGGTGGTGCACAGTAATCGTAGTACTTGGGAGGTTCAGACAGGAGGATCGCAGGTAAAGGCCAGCCTCAGCAACTTAGCAAGACCCTGTTTTAAAATAAAAAATAAAAGCCAGGCGTGGTGGCACACGTTTGCAATCCCAGTACTTGGGAGGCTGAGACTGGAGGACCCAGGTTCAAGGCCAGCCTCAGCTACTTAGTGAGGCCCTCCACAACTTAGTGAGATTATGTTTAAAAATAAAGAATAAAAAATCAGGCTGGGGATGTAGCTTGAAGGTAGAATGTCTTTGGGTTCAATCCCCAGTACCACAAAAAATAAATAAATAAAATAAATACATAAATAAATGAATAAATAAAAAGGGCTGGATTTCAAAATAAAGAATGAAAAATCAGGCTGAGAATGTAGCTCGAAGGTAGAATGTCTTTGAGTTCAATCCACAGTACCACAAAATAAATAAAAATAAAATAAAACGGGGATTATACTAGAACCTGCTTTGTAGTGCCTGACTCTCCATGAGTGTAAATGAATGTGACCTTATTTTTCTAAATTTATAGTTCCATTGGGTTACTATGATCCTGAGTTTCTTTTATTCTAGCCTTTAGGGTCTTCTCTTTTTTTTTTTGGTACTGGGGGTTGAACCCAGGGATATTCTACCTCTGAGCTACACTCCCAGCCCTATTTTTTATTTGGAAATAGTGTCTTGCCAAGTTGCTGAGGGCATTGATAAATCACTGAGGTTAGCCTCAAACTGCATTCCTCCTGTCTCAGTCTCCCAAGTACTAGGATTACATGTGTGCGCCACCACGACTAGCTAGGTCTGGCTATTTTATAGACTGAGATGACCACAAATAGCTGGGAGCTGAAAGATGAGTGTTGCAGCCCGGCACAGTCAAGAAAGAAGCTTCATCCTTCTCCTCTCAGACATAAGCTCCCTGAGGGCAAAATGTCAGGGATGGGGCTGCTTTCTCTGTCTCCTTGTCCCTGGTATCCAGGAAGAGATTTGGCACTGGCCTCCCTGAATATTTGTTGAATGAACAAAGGAACAAATGAAAGAAAGGAGAAACAGAGAGGGGGTAGAAAGGAAACAGGAGACATGTGAAGATATTAAAAGAGGAAACAGAGGGACTAGATTGTTTACCGCCTGTCTTCCCCACTGAGTAGAGAGCAGTCTCAGCCACCTCTGGGTTCTCAGCAAATAGAAACTTGAGAACTGAAAACTACAATACCTGAAATTAAAAAGCACTGGAGCCGGGCATGGCGGCGCACGCTTGTAATCCCACCATTTGGGAGGCTGGGACTGGAGGATCCAGGTTTGCAGCCAGCCTCAGCTACCTAGTGAGGCCCTCCGCAACTTAGTGAGACCCGGTTTCAAAATAAAGAATAAAAAATAGGGCTGGGGGTGTAGCTCAGAGGTAGAATCCCCTGGGGCTCCACCCCAGTACCACACACACACACACACACAAAAAGCACTGGATGGGCTTGACCGCAGAATAGAGATTGCAGAAAAGCTAGTAACTGGTCAATGAAACAATCCAATCTGAAGAACAGAGTGGGACAATCGAAAGATTGGTGTTGGACATGTAACTGCAAACCAGCACACATGCTGAATGACTGCCTAGGAACCTGTTGCTACCGTAACACACTTGGTAACACGCAATAGACACGAAGAGGTTAAGCGCCATGTTCAAGGTCAGATCCAGGATGGCAATCTAGCCTTCAGGATCATGATTCGGTCATGTCCTGTTCAGTTGAACTAGTTTCTTTATTTGATTTTTTTTTTTTTTTTTTTTTAAGGAATGCTGGGGATGGAACCCAGGGCTTTTACTCATGCTAGGCAAGTGCTCTGCTATCCAGCCCTCTATCTTTAAACATTTTACTTTTTTTTTTTTTTCAGTACTGGGGATTGAACTAGGGGCTTTCTACCTCTGAGCTACATTTTTTTTTCTTTTTTTTTTTTTTTTTTTTTTTTTTTTTTTTTTTTTTTTTTTTTTTTTTTTTTTTTTTTTTTTTTTTTTTTTTTTTTTTTTTTTTGTGGTACTGGGGGTTGAACTCAGGGGCACTCTACCTCCGAGTTATACCCCCAGCCCTATTTTTTATTCTTTATTTTGAAACCGAGTCTCACTAAGTTGCGGAGTGCCTCACTAGGTAGCTGAGGCTGGCCGCGAACCCGGATCCTCCAGTCTCAGCCTCCCGAATGCTGGGATTACAAGCGTGCGCCACCACGCCCGGCTCCTAGCCCTATTTTTTATTCTTTATTTTGAAATCGGGTCTCACTAAGTTGTGGAGGGCCTCACTAGGTAGCTGAGGCTGGCCATGAACCTGCGATCTTCCTGTCTCAGCCTCCCAAGTACTGGGATTACAAGCGTGCACCACCACACCTGGCTTATCTTTGAACATTTTAAATTAGGCCTTTAAAAAAAATGATGAATGTACTTGGGAGGCTGAGACGGTAGGATCACAGGTTCAAAGCCAGCCTCTGTAACTTAGCAAGGCTCTCAGGAACCTAGTAAGATCCTGTTTCCAAATACAAAATAAAATCAGGCTAGGGGTGTAGCTTGGAGGTATAATGCCTCTGGGTTCAATCCCAGTACCAAAAAAAAAAAAAAAAAAAAAAGATGAAGCTAGGTGTGGCAGAGCATACCTGTATTCTCAGTACTTGGGAGGCTGAGACAGGAAGACAGGTTCAAAGCCACTTACTTAAAAGCCAGCAAATTAATGATGTTCTCATTTACAGAGACCCTGCTTCCAAATAAAAAAATAAAATAGGGCTGGGGGTGTACGGGTATAGCTCAGAGGTAGAATTACCCCTGGGTTCAATCAACAGCACCAAAAAAAAAAAAAAAAAAAAAAAAAAAAAAAGATGAGCCAGGCATAGTGGCGCACACTTGTAATCCCAGTACTTGGGAGGCCAAAATAGGAGAATTGCAGGTTCACAGCCAGTTTCAGCTACTTAGTGAGGCCCTCTGGAACTTAGTGAGACCCTGTTTCCAAATAAAGAATAAAAGCCGGGCGTGGCAGTGCATGCTTGTAATCCAAGTACTTGGGAGGCTAAAACCGGAGGATCCAGGTTCGCGGCCAGCCTCAGCTAGTTAGTAAGGCTCTCTGCAACTTAGTGACACCCTGTTTCAAAATAAAGAATACAAAATAGAGCTGGGGGTGTAGCTTGGAGGTAGAATGCCTCTGGGATCCATCCCCAGTACTGCAAAAATAAAAAATAAATAAGTAAATAAATAAATAAGCTGGGTGTGGTGGCCCACACTTGTAATCTGAGTACTTGGGAGGCTGAGACTGGAGGATCCAGGTTCATAGCCAGCCTCAGCTACTTAGTAAGGCTCTCCACAACTTAGTGAAACCCTGTTTCAAAATAAAGAATAAAAAATAGGACTGTGGGTGTAGCTCAGAGGTAGAATGCCCCTGGGTTCAATCCCTAGTACTGCAAAAAAATAAAAAACAAAAAGATGAAGCCAGGCATGGTGGCACACACCTGTAATCTTAATACTTTGGGAGGCTGAGACAAGAGAATTGTAGTTTTGAGGCCAGCCTCAGCAACTGAGCAAGACTCTCAGCAACTTCATAAGACCTTGATTCAAAATAAAAAAGAAAATAGAGCCGGGCGTGGTGGCGCACGCTTGTAATCCCAGCATTCGGGAGGCTGAGACCAGAGGATCCGGGTTTGCGGCCAGCCTCAGCTACCTAGTGAGGCACTCCGCAACTTAGTGAGACTCGGTTTCAAAATAAAGAATAAAAAATAGGGCTGGGGGTGTAGCTCGGAGGTAGAATGCCCCTGAGTTCAACCCCCAGTACCGCAAAAAAAATAAATAAATAAAAAAAGAAAATAGAACTGGGGGTATAGCTCAGAGATAGAATGCCTCTGGGTTAATTTTCCAGTACCAAAAATAAAAAAATAAAAAGTAAATGATGAAAGTATAAGTTATAAGATGCCTGAAACCCTAATTAAGAAGCACTGCTCTACTGCCAGGAACGGGAGGACTAGGGGGGTTACCTGAAGTGAATCCTTTTCCTGCACCCGAGAGCACCACAGCCCGACAGTCAGGGTCTCGAGCTATCTTGTTGAAGCATTCTACCATCTCTCTGCAGAGAAGCAAGGAGTGAAGAGCTCTATCTGGAGTGTGAATTTCCTGCCCTCATGGTCATCTGTCCCCCAGCCTGGCCCAACCTGGCCTAGTTCCTCCATCCCCACCCCGCCTGCTACTGGAGAGAGGCCTCCAGGTCAGGGCAGACCTCCAGAAGGCCTTGTTCATGGCATTCCTCTTGTCAGGCCGGTTTAGCTGCACATGGAGAATGTGTTTCTGGATAGGTGTCACCAGAAGGGACTCGTAGCTGTGGTCTGAGGCTTTGGAGGGGGCTTCTCTGGAGGCCTGGTCTTGTGCAGTGGAGCTCATGGGGCGATGGATAACACTGAAGCCCAGTTGGGTGGGTACTGTTAATCCTGGGAAGAGAAAGGAAAAGCCTTTGATAATCCCAGAAAGGGAACACAGAACCTTCAAGATCACAGGACATATCTTTCAGTGACTGAATTGGAAAACCCACACTCCTCAGAGACCTGGGTTCAGGGTAACACAGATTTGAAGACAGAGGAGGATCCGGGCGTGGTGGTGCACGCTTGTAATCCCAGCATTTGGGAGGCTGAGACCGGAGGATCCACGTTCGAAGCCAGCCTCAGCTACCTAGTGAGGCACTCCGCAACTTAGTGAGACCCTGTTTCAAAATAAAGAATAAAAAATAGGGCTGGGAGTATAGCTCAGAGGTAGAATGCCCCTGAGTTCAATCCCCAGTACCAAAAAAAAAAAAAATAGTTTAAGACAGAAGAGCTCTTATCAGTGGCTTCAGTCTAAAACTGCTTAATTAATTAATTAATGTACTAGGGATTAAACCCAGGGGCATTCACCTCTGAGCTACACCCCCAGCTCTATTTATTTATTTATTTATATTATTTTGTGGTACTGGAGATTGAACCCAGGGACATTCTACCTCTAAGCTACACCCTAGCCCTATTTTATTTTTTTTACTTTATTTTTATTTTTTATATTAATTGGTGCATTGTAATCATACATGTTTGTTAGGTACAAGCTGATAAAGGCATATATGCACACATTTCTCATTTAACCCCTTCCCCAGTTCCCACCCCACCCCACTCCCTCACCCTCCCTCCTTCTCAAATTCAGTTTGATGATTGACTTTGATATATTTGTGAAAGTACATCATGTGCATTAGGGTGCCCCCCCCTTATTTTATTTTGAAACACGGTCTCACTGAGTTGTGGAAGAGCTCACTAAATTCCTGAGATCCTCCTGTCTCAGCCTCCTAAGTAATGGGATTACAACCATGTACCACTACACCTGGCTCTGCAAGTACTTCAGACTACACTTGTTTGTGTGTGTGTGTGTGGTACTGGGGATTGAATTCAGGGGCATTCTACCTCTGAGCTACATCCCCAGCCCTATTTTTTATTTTGAAACAAGGTCTCACTAAGTTCTGGAGTGCCTTACTAAGTAGATGAGGCTAGTCAGGAACCTATGATCCTCCTGTCTCAGGCTCTCAAGTACTGGGATTACAAGTGAGCAGCACCACATCTGGCTCTCAGCTCTATTTTTTAATTTTTATTTTGAAACGGGGTTTTGCTAGTTAGGTTGATGAAAGTCTCACTACTTGCTGAGGATGTCCTCGAACGCGATTCTCCCGCCTCAACCTCCCAAGTACTAGGATTATAGGCGTGCACCACCATGTCTGGCGAAATAGGGTCTCACTAAGTAGCAGAGGGCCTTGCTAAATTGCTGAGGCTGGCTGAGAACCTGCGATCCTCCTGTCTCAGCCTCTCAAGTACCGGGATTACAGGCGTGTACCGCCATGTCGGCTTTATTTTAGCCTCTTGATTGTGGGACTGACCAAAAACTGGGCACACAGATGTCAGTTCCCAGATTGGAGACACAGGCCTATAGAATTAGCACATAGAATTCAGCAGCACAGAAACCCGCATTTAAAGGTCTGGGACCCTTCAAGATTCCGAATAGGCCTCCCCATCTTACGGCTGCTCTGACAGGACAGAGCGATGGACTCCTTTAAGTCAAGAAGTGACTCATGAGCTGGGCGTGGTGGCACACGCTTGTAATCCCAGCATTTGGGAGGCTGAGACCGGAGGATCCGGGTTCGAGGCCAGCCTCAGCTACCTAGTGAGGCACTCTGCAACTTAGTGAGACTCGGTTTCAAAATAAAGAATAAAAAATAGGGCTGGGGGTGTAGCTCGGATGTAGAATGCCCCTGAGTTCCATCCCCAGTACCGCAAAAAAAAAAAAAAAAAGTGACTCACGCCGCATCAACAAGTCGCGCAGTTTTCGAGAAGCCGTCGCTGCCGCCATCGTCGCCACCACTAGGACAGAGCCGCTAGACTAACCCGACAGGAAGAAATCAAGTGGGCGGGCACAAAGCTCTCCATGTTGGGTGAGGGCATTGAAGCCTCTGCCTAACCAGTAATGACGCCTATCCTCCGCCATCTTTACTGAGGGCAACCGGAAATAGCAAACTTAGTTCGCTCTCATATTTAGAGGCTTTAAAAAAAACGAATCCTTTGCCCCACTAGGAACCTGGCCTAAGAAAATAATTTACACCGCTGCTGGATATTTCGGTATAAAGTTCATCACGGCGCTGTTTTGAAACAGTGGAATGAATAGATACAGCTGAAATGTCTAAGGACATAACGCAACAGAGCAACTAACTGCTGTCCAGCAAATTTATAATCGTGCATGTGTGTGCGAACTGAAAAGAAAAATATGAGCCGGCGTGGTGGTGCACGCTTGTAATCCTAGCATTTGGGAGGCTGAGACCGGAGGATCCGGGTTCGCGGCCAGCCTCAGCTACCTAGTGAGGTCCTCCGCAACTTAGGGAGACCCGATTTCAAAATAAAAAATAAAAAATAAAAAATAGGGCTGGGGGTATAGCTCGGAGGTAGAATGCCCCTAAATTCCATCCCCAGTACCGCAAAAAAAAAAAAAAAAAAAAAAAAAAAAAAAAAAAAA
>PVLC010048534.1:0-10753 GCA_004027655.1 Graphiurus murinus
GCACCCTCGAATGTCAGGGATAAAAACATAGATTGGTACAATTCCTATGGAGGATGGTTTGGTAATATTTATAAAATTAAAATATTTACTGGGAATGGTCCGCTTCCAGGATTTTATCTTATAGATATATTTACTCATGTGGAAAATTGTGAAGTATATATAAGAGTATTATTTGTAGTAACAGGAAATTTAAAGCAATCTAAATGTCTTTCCATTAAAAAAAAAAAGGAATATTATGCAGCTATAAAAATCAGGCTGCTCTATCTGTGCTAAAGTGAAAAGATCCATTGTATAATGAAAAAAGCAAGTGTAGAATAGTGTTTATAGTATGCTATTTCTACTGAAAAGAAATAGAAATACGTTTATACATGCACAGAGTATGTCTGAAAGGATGTACAAGAAATTGGTAAGAGCAGTTGCCTCTAAGGAGGAGAATTGGATGGCCAGGGCATACTTTTTACTCTACACCTGGGCGTCGTGAATGGTCTACCTGGGGCGCACCTTACCTGCTAAGGTAAGCGGGTTACTTGCATGTGTGATCATCATGGTAGCCTCTGTTATGGAATTCAATGCAGTGTTGAAAAGATTGGGAGAAACAAAAAAAGATGAGAAGGCATCTATTGATAGGGCAAGAAGTTCATGCTTGATAACTAGTGAAAAGAACACTGGGTGATCTGTGTACACACACACACACACACACACCGCACACACGAGTTCTATAGGAAAATAGCGACTATAGTAATACAGACAGCTCTTCGGTCTAAATGTGTGAGTTCCTCCTACTTCCTTAAATCCATATGTTAAGTCTTCACCGTAGTGCAGTGGTGTTCAGAGATGACTTCTGGGAATGTCCTAGGGATGGAGCCTTCCTCAGTGGAATTAGCTGGAGGAGCCCATTTGTCCCTTCCATCATGTGAGGACACAGAAAGCAATATTTATGAGGAATGGGTCCTTCATAGACGCTTGGGCTTAGTCTGGATTTCAGATTTCTAGGATTCTGAGCAATACATTTCTGCTTGTAAGTTACTCGGTCTGAGGGATTTTGTTATGTTAGCCCAAATGGACTGAAACAAGTGGTGTGACTTTTCTTTTTTATACCTTGCTGTTATATTGAAGTATTTTTTTTAAACTACAGAATGATAATTCTGCTTTTTTTTGAAAATAACTAAAAAACAAACAGTCCACAACCAAGTTGACAATTTGTTTTTGAACTGGAGGGAGTGAGCAGGGCTATAATCAGCAAAAAGAAAAAAAAAAAGAAAAAAGAAAAAAGAGGGGATGGCAAAGTAATTTCTAAGTGTCCTAGGATGATAATTAGAACACCAGGAAAATTAGATTAAAAATGACAGAAGACAATCTTTTATTTTTTCTGGCTGCTGATGGTTTTCCTCCCTCCTCTTCCTCCTTTTTTCATGATATTGGGGATTGATCCCAGAGGCATTCTACCCCCGAGCTACACCCTCAGCTCAATTTTTTTTTCGGTACTGGGGATTGAACTCAGGGGCGTTCTACCTCTGAGTTACACCCCCAGCCCTATTTTTTATTCTTTATTTTGAAACAGGGTCTCACTAAGTTGTGGAGTGCCTCAGTAGGTAGCTGAGGCTGGCCGCGAACCCGGATCCTCCAGTCCCAGCCTCCCAAATGCTGGGATTACAAGCGTGCACCACCACACCTGGCAGTTTTTTCTTCTTAAATCACAAAATAGTGTAATAGTCCCCACTATAACTATTGAAACCGAATTTTCATTCTATTACATTTTCTTAATTTGGTGTCCTTAGTCACGGAGTATTTGCACATTGTGACATGTGAAATAATACAGAGAATATTAAAAAGTTAATAATCTATTCCTGCTCACTCTATCCTACCCCTCAAAGTGCCAAGACACAGTTTTTCAAAATGAGAGTGCATAATATTTGATGACTCGTCTTCGTCTTATGTAAAATCTTGGATTTGTAGATACAGATCTAACTTATTTGTTTTTTTTCTTTTTTCAAAAAGCTGGTTCCATGACTGATTTGAATCGAGCTCACAGTGCCTCTTGAGACGTGTCTCACTCCCTAACTTATTTGTTTTAACATCACTTTACATTTTATTATATTTAAAATTCTTCAACAAAATCGAAACTAATCATGTTAAAAGAGAAAATACCAAATATTCCTTGCCCCAGAAATTTAGTTAATAGGAATTTATCTTGAATATGTAGGCATAGCCATTATATACATATGCATGTATGTATGTTTAAGAGTACTCATTGCAACACTGTAGTATCAAAAAATAAAAAATAAGTATCAACCAATTTGGAAATTGGTAAGTAAAACTCCAGTCTCAGGCTCCCAAATGCTGGGATTACAAGCATGTGCCACCACGCCCGGCAACTATGCATTCTTATACAGAATTATATCTAAAAAATGTTGTCAAGTGAAAAATGAAGTGTTTATAAAGTAATACTATTAGTAAAAATAAAGTGAACACACACACATTCCACATGCATACACACTCAAATATATTCACATACACATATATGCATATAGATGTTTATAGAGATAGTATTTCCAGAATCTTGCACAATCTGGTAACTGTTTTTGTGGGGAAAAAGTGTTGAGTGGATGTGAACCTGGGGTCTGGAGAGGGCAGAAGAACTTTTTCACTGTTCCCTTTTCTCTTCTTTCTGATTTAATAAGCCTATGCATCATCTTGAAATAAATAGTTGATTAAAACAATTGCTACAAATAATTATGCAAAATATTTAGAACTCACAATCGCATCATCCAAGATCCTTAGGGGTCCTAAGACTGCATTTTTTTGTAGAGTAGAGTATAGAAATCCTCACATCCTAATGTCCACGCTTGAGACACCCTAAGGCAAGGTTCTTCTTATTCTGGGTTAGGGGGTCTGTGAACTTGGATGGGAAAAACATACTTTTTAAAAAAACCAAACAAAACTAACCTTTGGCTGACAGTCTGCATTTCTTTCCATAGGGATGCAAGTAATGAGCCACGGTGGGATTTGTCACCAATAGAAATCAGATTTATATTATCACGTTTACATTTATTGCAGATATCTTGAAATATTCCCACTTGTTGCGACTTCAAAATTATAGTAGTTATTTATTTGACTTATTTATTTAATATGTTAAGGACATTTTTTTTTAGTCCACAACAAATTTGCTTTCCACATAATAATGACTGTATTTCAAATTAATTGGTTTGCTTTGAACTCCCCTGTCTTTGATTTCACACATCCGCTGTGAGAAGGGGCTTTCTCCATGGAATGAAGCAGCCCAGGAGCCATTGTGTTAAGGGTGCATTCTGAGGGGCTGTGGCGCTGTCCCAGGCAGCCAGGAGAAGGGACCCCATCACTTTCTCTCGATGCTGGGGGCAGTTAATTGCCTGAATGTGTGAATTGGGTATGTTGGTTTTTTGCTGTTGCTCCAGTTGGTGGGTCCTCCTCCTCCCTGACCAGCTGCCTCTCTGGATGTCCGCCGGGTCCCGTGCTGGTGGCGTGAGCCCCGGGCGATGGCTGTGAATGACAGTGAGCCCCGCTTGCCCTTGGTCCCATTTTAACCTCCTTCCGGGGCCTGGCCAGGGTGCTAAGCTCAGCCTCTAAGCCAGGCTCATTAGCTTGGCAGCAAACTCTTTTTTTTTTTTTTTCTTTTTGGTACTAGGGATTGAACCCAGGGGCATTCTCCCTCTGAGGTACACTTCTAGCTCTTTTTATTTACTTATTTATTTTTGTTTGGGTGCAGGGTCTTGCTAGGTTGCTGAGAGTCTTGCTCAGTTGCTGAAGGCTGGCCTCCAATCTGTGATCCTCCTGTCTCAGCCTTCCAAGTACCAGGGTTACAAGCATGCACCACCACACCCCCGCAGCAAATCCTATCTTAAAGAAAAATTTCTAAAGGCGTGCAAAGCCAGCTCCCCAATTCATCCCAGCAAGCAAGCAAGAGGCTGAGGTAAGAGGCTGAGGCAAGATGCTGGGGGCAGGTATCCCCCAGAGAAAAGTTCAATGGGACTCTGTGAAGAATGGCCCACATGCATGTGCTGGAACATTCTGTCTCCGAACATTTTGGCCGGAGCTGCTCTTTGGTACGACTTTTATAGCCCAGTGAGTGTGTTCGCAGCCGAGTGGGGCGCCGGCGTGTCCAACGGGGACTCAGATGTGCTGCTGGGGAGGGGGTGTGTGTGCAGCCAAGAGTGTTGGCAGAGTCCTGAGAGCAGAAAGCTGCCAGCGAGGACAGGCTCTGCACGGTCATGCCGTCGTGCCATCAGGCCAGGAGAGATGGTGATGGATGGGGTGCCCCTCCCCCCACGCCATTCCAGCCTTACAAGTCCTTAAAACACAGAGCTCTTTCCTTCCCCTCCGCCAAGCCTGTTCCAACGTGCCCCCTCCCCGTCTCTTCTGCACCTTGGAGATACCCAGAGTGCAGTTCATCCCGTGCCCAAGTCCATCCATTTCTTCCATCTCAACTTCTCATTTGCTAAGTGTATAGGACCAGAGTTAGCTGTCGATTCCGATACCAGCTCAGCCACCCGCCCATGTAACCAGTGCGAGTGAGCTACAGGAAGAATATTTTGAAAAATTTCCCGGAGGAGAAACTTCAGTGGAGTCAGGGAGGTGGCCGAGGGGAAGGGGAGGGGGAAGAGTGAGGATCCATGAAGGAATCCTGTACTACCACTGGCTTTATGAATGCACAGACGTGTGAGAATGTCAATCTCAGGACCCTGTTTGGGGAAGAGGGGATGGGGAGGGAGCCCATTGAGTGCTGTGTGCATGTATGTCACTATCAACATGACTTACATTATGATGTGAGACTATAATACACCAATAAAAGTATATTAAAAAATTTCGTGGTGGGGGGGGTGAAGGGACGGGGTGGTTGCTGGGGGAGGGCTCACCGGGTGCAGTGTGCAGGTGTATGCATGCCTCTGCATATTCATCATGATGTATGATTACAATGCACCAAAAAAATCCAAGCTGACTTTTACAGTGATGCCTAGTTCCCGCCAAGCGCATGCGCGGTACGTTGCCTCCTTCCCTCCCTGATCTCCTGGGAAGAATCTCCGCCTAGACTGTTGAGCTGCTGGGGCTGGTTTCTGGTTCCTCCCTATCTCAGGGTCTGACAAGGAACTGGGATACTGGGTGTTCCCCCACGTAAATATGCTTACCCTGGTTTTTAAAATAGGGACACCCTTTAACTGTTGAAACATATTTTTGAGACTAGGAGAAGGATTATTATAATAACCAAGAGCTGGGCATGGTGATGCACACCTGTAATCCCAGTACTTGGGAGACTGAGACAGGAGGGCAGCAGGTTTGAGGACTGCCCCAGCAATTTAGCATGGCCCTGAGCCACTTAGTGAGACCTTATTTCAAAATAAAAAAGAAATTAGGACTGAGGGTGTAGCGCGGAGGTAAAACAACCTTGGGTTCAATCCCCAGTACCACACACACACACACACACACACACACACACACACACACATCAAAAATCAAAAACCAAACCAAACCATGCTTTTATAATAGGCAAAGAGGGGGCGCCCCTGGGGAAAATGGAGGCATCTGGTTACCCCATTAGGTAGCAGGGCTTCATTAACCAACACACAGACCCAGTGCATCTTTAGTGCATTAGCAGAGCTGGGAGAGAATTTGAGAGGAAAGAAATCAAAGGCTAGGGGTATAGCTCTTGTTGAGAATGAGCTGACCATGCACAAGGTCCTGGGTTCAATCCCCAGCACTTCCCTCCCCACAAATTCAAGAAATTGAAGTTGCCTTCGTGGAAAAATCAGATGTGGTTGACTTGTTTGACATTTATTTTGAGGCTCCGTGTGTATGTGCGTGCGTGTTTCCCTTTAGAATGACATTATAGCCGGGTGTGGTGGCACACCCTTGTGATCCTAGTGCTTGGGAGGCTGAGACAGGAGGATTGCAGGTTAGCAGCCAGCCTCTGCTACTTAGTGAGGCCCTTTGCAACTTAGTGAGACCCTGTTTCAGAATAAAGAATCAAATAGTGCTGGGGGTGTAGCTCAGAGATAGAAGCGCCTGGGTTCAATCCTTAGTACTGGAAAAAAAAAAGACATTATTCCCGTCTCCATTCTTCGGGCCTCTAAAGGTCTTAATCTGGGCCTGCTATAAAGGCATTAGAATGGTTCCTTCCTTTACTACTTCTGTGTGGTAAAATGAGAGGAAATGGGGACCAGGACAGTGAGAAGACCTCCCCCAGAGAGGGTGGAGTAGGATCCTAAGAAACAAAGACTCCATCCGACAGACATCCGAGTTCCCAGCCTTCCTTGTGTCCAAGGTCTTCCCGGCCCAGTCTTTCCTCCTGGCCTCATGACCACACTGATTGATATTGTGTGTGTGTGTGTGTGTGTGTGTGTGTGTGTGTGTGAGATTAATTAATTAATTAGCTAATTAATTTTTTTTTGTGTGTGTGGAACTGGGGATTAAATCCAGGGGCATTCTACCTCTGAGCTACACCCCTAGCCCTAGTTTTTATTCTTTATTTTGAAACAGGGCCTCCTGAATAGCTGAGGCTGGCTGAGAACCTGCGATCCTCCTGTCTCAGCCTCCCAAGTGCTGGGATTACAAGCGTTCGCCACCACGCCTGGCTAGGACTCTTCTCTTGATGGACACTTCGAAGCCCAGGGAGCAGCCCAAGGCCAGCCCACGGTGGTGTTGGCCAGTAAGGTCTATGAACTACAGGGGGCGAGGACCACGTTTCCTTTCCCCTGCTGCGGAACGACTCCAGCTACCCGTCCTCCTACCTTTCTCGTTAGGTGGGGGCGGAAGGGCTGTGAGTATTTTGGGGAAGTGGCTAGGGGATGGGTTAAGGGGTGTTTCTTTTTCACTGGGGTTCTGTCCAGTATCTGTATGCTGACTGCAGTCAGAGCTCCTACAAAGTGGAAGAATGGTTTCTCGAAATACTCTCGCCCACGGTGCCACCTCACCCAGCCTTGTGATACCAAGCGGGAGGACCAGAGGCTGAGCTGTGACAGGAGGTGTCCCGCGGGCTGGCACCACGTGCAGGGGCTGGTGGAATTGAATCCAGTCTGAAATGCCGGCGGCTGAAACTCGACTGTGAAAGACTTCTATATTTTATGTGGTTTCTGAATTTGACAAAAACCTTAGAAACTGTATGTGATATTCCCAATAATAAATGGTGAAGCTGAGAAAAAAAAAAAAAGTTCTTCTAAAGTGATCAGGAAGCCGGGCTTGTTGGTACACACTTGTATTCCCAGTACTTGGGAGGCTGAGGCAAGAGGATCGAAGGTTCATGGCCAGCCTCGGCAACTTAGTGAGCACCCCCCCCCCAACTTAAAGACCCTGTTTCAAAATCAAAAATAAAAAAGGACTGGAGATGTAGCTCAGAGGTAGAATGTCCCCTTGGTTTCAATGCCTGGTACCATAAAAAAAAAAAAAGTGACCAGCAATAAAAAGAAATTTTGACTTTTCCTTTTAGGGAAAAGGCTCAGTTATTTTGATATTCTTTTAAGTTCTCAACAGGATCCCCTGCCTCGTGGTGGCTGAATGATGGGCAGCCATCTGCCTTTGCTTTCCTCCTTTCCTCCTTCTCAGAAGAGGCTCTAGTTTCCCCAGTTCTTTCTCATTCTGCTTCAAATTGGGGCTCCGAGCCCCACCAGGATGACACCTCGACGACCAACCCATCTGACTGTCTGCATTGGAATCCGGATTCTGTCACGGATCAGCTGGGTGGCCCTGAGGCTAGTCACTCAGTCTCCCTGAACTCTTGCTGTTTCCTTTTCTGTAAAATGGGGACATTAGCAGTGCCCACTTCCTAAGAGGAGGGAACGAGAGGTCGCCCTGGAAGCAGCCCCAGCATCCAGCGGCACGGTGGGCTGGCCCAGGGCGAAGCTTAATCAATGGTAGCTATTAATATTATTATCAGCAGATGTGGTCAGGGAGCACAGCGGCTGCAGAAACGTCCTGCCGATGTGGGAGAGGGTAATTTCCCAGCACAGCCCGGCGGCCATCAGTTATTTTTACGAGCCACACACATCCTCAGGTGAAGCCGGCCCCGCATCCCAGATCTTAATCGGCCGGTCTGCGACGGCGCTGCAGCTGCACACGCACCTGCTGGCCCCTCCACGTGATAGGTGGAGCTCGCACACGCCATCCTTCTCCTCTCAGCCCCTCTGTTTGTCTTTCCTTTTTTTTTTTTTGGTCCTGGGGATGGAGCCCAGGGGTATTCTACCTCCAAGCTGCACCTCCAGCCCCCCTTTTAAATTTTTTATTTCAAAACAGGGTCTGCGTAAGTTGTTGACGCTGGCCTCGAACCTGTGATTCTCCTGTCTCAGTCTCCCAGGTACTGGGATTACAGGTATGTGACACCGTACCTGCTTTCCTGGCCCTTCTGTGGGGACAGAGCCCATTGTATCCTAAAGCTGGGGTAAGGCTAACTCATTACCCTCTACCTCTCTCCTTTCTTTATTCCTTCTCTTCTTTTTCTTCCTCTTTTTTTCCCTGTAAGTACTTATTGTGCCTAGTCACCGTAGTTTCTAAGTCACCACAATTCTAAGACTCTAAGTCTTAGGCTGTGTGTAGGGTGGGAAGACTGGAGCCATTCTGACTACGTAAGAATCTTCTAGCCTCAGGTACTCAGGAGGCTGAGGCAGGAGAATCACAAGTCCCATGCCAGCCTCAGCACCTTAAAAAGACCCGATCTCAAAATAGAAATAAAAAAAAAAAACCTGTAGGTGTAGCTCAGTGGTAGAGTATTCCTGGCTCTACTCCCCAATACCACAATCAAACGAAACCAAACCAAAACGGAGAGTCTTGACCTTACAATAGGAGAATGTAATATAACAGGTTTATGGTGGGGTCCAAGAATCTATTATTATTACTATTATTAATTATTATTATTATTTGGTACTAAGGATTAAACCCAAGGGCACCTGAATTATACCCCTAGTCTTTTTTATTTTCTATTTTGAAACAGGGTCTGCTAGGTTGCTGATGGTCTTGCTAAGTTGCTGAGACTGGCCTCAAAACTGTGATCCTCCTGTCTCAGCCTCTCTAGTACTGGTATTACAGGTGTGTGTGTCACCACAGCCCTCTCCCCCTTTGATGGCTGGTTCTTAGGAGCAGCGAGGTTCGCTGTTGCTCACAGCTCCTAGCTTTGGGCTCGGATAGCCTGCATGTTTGGTGCATCAGAGTGTCTGGTGACTTATTCCCAGCTTGCATCTTCTGAGCCCTACAGAACAGTCTGAGAAAGATCCTGTGGGGAATCTTCTTGGCTGTGTTTAACCAGCCCCCGACCCTGCCTTCCTCATCTCAACAAATGGCACCTAGGTGGCTCTGTCAAAGACCCCAGGGCTATTCTGGACACGTTTCTTTCTCTCACTAACTCTCCAATGCCATCACCAAGCCATCTCACGCCCCCGAGTCTGTCCGCTTCTTACCATCTCCACTGTCACCAGCCTGGTCTACGTTACTGTCACCTCTCCCTGCACTTGCGAGGCCTCCTACTTACCTAGTCTTTAGTCTGTGCTCCACCAGTGGCCTGAGTCATCCTTTTAAAGTGTTATCTTTTGTCTGCTCCAAAGCCTCCCGTAGTGGTAATGCACCTAAGATAAAATCTTAGGGCCTTCATGTGGCTTAAAAGTCCCTGCACAGCCTGGCTTCTGCCTGCACCTGCAGCCTTGGCTTGGACCTGTGCCCCTCCCTCTGTTCTCCGGGATCTGTTAGTTTCCCACCATCTCCCACCTCTGGTCTTTTAGGGGTGACTTTCTTTCTGCATGGATAATTAATTGGCTCATCATTGTTTTTTTCCAGTAAAAAATCCCAAACACAGTAGACACTCAATAAATCCATGTGTATGCAGTGACTGAATGAATGCATAATTACAGACGCGGACCTGCATCTCTAGAAGAAGGGCAAAGTATTTTCCTCTTTGTCCTTCTGGTTAGCTGACCGACAAAGTGCCCAGTTTTGACGACAGACCCCTAGCATACACAAAGCAAAAGGTGTGGAGAAAATCTAGCCCGGAGCTTGACCACAGATAGCCCTGCCCTGACATTTTACGGGGTGGTCATCCTCACGAGCAGCAATGGTTTGCAACAGAAGCATCCTAAGTAGCTCTTGACAGGGTGGCTCTGGGTTTCCTGGAGAACATTTGCTATGACAGCAGGTTGCTACCAGAGAGCAGAAAAGGCCAGACATCTCCTAGGTGCAGAGAAACAGGTATGGCCTGTTCTGACAGGCCAGGACACAATGTTTGGGCCTACCACTCACTTGTCTGGTGACCTTGGCCAAGAATCTAACCTCAACTGAACTTCAGTATATTCATGTGTAAAGAAGGAGCAGCTGCTCTCTCCCGTGGGGTAGCTCTGGGAGGA
This sequence comes from Graphiurus murinus, assembly GCA_004027655.1. Lineage (NCBI taxonomy): Eukaryota > Metazoa > Chordata > Mammalia > Rodentia > Gliridae > Graphiurus > Graphiurus murinus. The sequence continues at coordinate 10,353 of PVLC010048534.1, forward strand.
TTAAGGACAGGATGTCTGTAAGAGGCCTCGCAGAGTGTCTGATGTATAGCATATGTTCCATAGTCATATATTGGCTATGTAGGCAGGGGCCATGCTTGATTTGGGATTCAACCAACCAGTGCAGAGCGTAGCATATAGTAGGTGCTTTAGGAAGTATTTATTAAGGATCTAATGAATGGCCAACCTCTGTAAGACTTCCCTCGCCCAGAAAGGATTCCAGGTGTGTTACCCTCTCACCCCTAACCAAGTACTCAGCCCAATTGCTTTCTGTGTAGGGAACTCCAATTGCTGTGTTTTCAAACCCTGGAGCTAGAGAATTAGCATGTATGTTTGTGAAGGCAGTTCTATCCCAAGTCACCGCTGAGACCCTCATCCTCCCTTGTGCCACTGAGACCCTCGTG